>VMDO01007240.1:61960-93195 GCA_007922755.1 Pedetes capensis
CTATATAGTAAAAGATAGAGAAGACTTGGATGGGAAACTTAGATAGGAAGGGGGGGAGGGGGGAAACATAGAGGAGGGTAAGGGGTAACCTATATGAATAATGCTTATCAAATTGCATATATGAAAATTGTCACAACGAAAAGCATGTCAAAATGAATCACATTATGATGTACATTAAAAATTTCTAATAAAAAAAAAATTTTAAAGGGCCTGGGGGTGCAGCCCAGAGGCAAAGAACTTGCAAAGTATGTGCTAAGCCCTTGATTCAACCTGAAATAAAGAAATGGAAGGAAGAGAGGGAGGGAAGCAGGGAGGGAGGGAAGGGGAGAGAGGAAGGGAGGAAGGGAGGAAGGGAGAAAGGGAGGGATTTTTATTCTCAAAAAAAGCTGTGCTTTATTGTTTGTCTGAAATTTTCAGTCATCTATTTTCCTTAAATCAAGTGTATGCCCCTTGAGTTAGGAAATTTCATGTACATCTCTGGACAATCATATTACAGATCAGAAATTGAATCTTTCCATCTGAACACGACAATTTCATGATCCAGAACGATGGGCTTTAATTACAATTTCTACTCATAGCAGCCACCTTGTGTTAATTCCAAAAGGTATCCTCCAAACATTCTAGTCTGATAAAGACTAGTAAAGTCTTCAATGTAATATAGTATTTATACTACTAAAAGGAGAAATAGAGGAATGCTTAAGTAGTACATGTGAGTGTTTTCAGGAATGGAAAGAAAAGAAGCTTACCCGTTTGGTTTATTTCAATTCGAGAGCCATTGGTTATTTTGTCCAATAGCCTTATGAAACTAGCTTCAAAATCTGTGGGGAGAAGAGAAAACCTCCTGTTAGGGCACGATTTCTAGAAAGCACATCTGATCCAGGAACTGCAGTAGAAGATAGGTTACTTCCAGCATCACACCAGCATTCTCCTTTGGAACTCGCTGGGAGATCATGAGTTAAAGAACCACAAGCAGTAGAAAAGTACTGACTTATGTAGTAACATATGATCCCCCCAACTGTCTGTCAGCTTTTCGTGCTGTGGGGGCTTGAATGTTGCTGTGATGCGGAAAGCTATACCAGCAGGGACACCCATGATGGACAGGTTACAGCTGAGCTCCCAGATTAAGATAGACTAGGGAAGACCCAGCAACCCATTCCCAAAACATTTAGTCATTGAAAACTCTAAGAATAGCAGAGAAGCACTATTAAATATAGTGCCAGAAAAATGAGCCTCCCAGGCTGGATAGTTCAAGAAACAACTGGGGAAGAGTTGCCTCCTCAAAGTAGAGTCGACCTTAATGACAGGAATGGAGTAAAGCCCCTGGGACCTCCTTTGCTGATGTGGAAGGACTCAAAATGAGAATATAGTAACTGCAACATTGGGCTCAAACATAAGAAGATCATGTGCACGGCACAGTGTTGGGTAGTGTTTCCTTCTGCTGTACATAGGCTCATTATGAGTTGGATCTAACTCTATGGCACCCAACAAAAAGAAAAGTACACATGATTAGTAGAACAATCAGAAACAATTTAGCATTCACATTCCACAAAAATACCAACTCTACTAGCCATCTAATGGGATGTTAATTTTGACTGCATGAAACCCATAAAAGACTTATTCTTTAGCCAGTGTGAGGGCACTGTGGCATGTACCTATAATTCCAGTGACTCAGGAGGTGGAGGCAGAAGGATCATGAGTTTAAGGCCAGAGGCAGTCTGTGTGACTTAGGGAGACCCTGTCTCAAAATAAAAAATAAAAAAAGGACACTGAGGTGCGCTCAGTGGTAGAGTACCCTGGATTCAATCCCCCAGTACCAAAAAACCACCTGTTCTTTGACCTAAGTAGGGCATGCCAAGCAAGGGAGAAATAGCAGGAACCAAAGAACAGTTTTAAAATCAAATTCTTCTCTGCTCCAGAATGTTTTAGAGAGAAGATTAAATCGTGGGCCACCCTTTACTCTCACAGATAGGAAGAGATCACTGCCATTCGCTTTCAATAACTTCCCCTTCTGCCTTCCTCCCCTCTCTGATCTATTACTATCTAACTAGTTCAGCTTTTCATTTCACTAAAAACATGCTTGAATATGCATTATTGCTGCCACCTATTTTAAAATGCACGAAAAATGAAAGCAAGTGTTAATAAATGGGTTTCACTTGATGATAGAACTGTATCTGAATTTCAGTTTACATTAAATGTTTATATTTTTATGTTCAAATTTACTTCAATTCCTTTTATAAATTGTTATCTAACATAAAAGCTGATACTCTTTAAAAGGGAAGGAGATAGGGAGGAGAGAAGAAGAAGAGAAGGAAGAGAGAAGAGATTTTAAATAAGAAATTAGCAGAAGAGGAAAAGTAACGACTTGGTAGAAGAACATGTCCTCTGGCCTTCCCCAGAGCTGATCTTACACTGGCGCCTGTATACACACCCTTTAGCTTTAACTTCCTGTCCATAAAACAAGGACAGGAAGACCAGCTCTCCTGCCACTGAAGGTACCATAACTTCCCGATGCTTTTAGACAGTTCTCACTCCAGTCATAAACCAATACAGATCCCAGAAGTCACCTACACTGATACCACAGGGCAAGCAAATCACCTAAGCAGTTCTCATCCACCTGGTCTGTTACTTAGTGTTGCCTCATAACTCTTGCCATAGGAAACTCTGCAGTCTGTACAAAGAGCCCTGGGATATAAGTCATAGAATCTCCATTAAATCCTGAAACAAATAATAACAGCTTATTGTTATTATTACTGACCATTTATTTCATACCTTACAGAATCCTTGTAACTCTAAGGCCATGAGTGTCATTCCCACTTTACAGAAGGCTGAGATCCAGGATTGCCAACTAGCCTAACCTGGTCAAATGGTCAGCATTTTTGGCTGAGCCAGGATTTGAGCCCATGTATGCCCTTCTCCAAAGTCCATACTCTTAACTACATCATGGCGCTAGTTTGCCTCTATTGCTTTTAATCCCTCAGAACCAAGCTCTCTCTCTAGAAAATCATAGGAACTTTTCAACTCAGTTTAATGGGCACCCAACCAACATTTCTTTTTAATAAAATTGGAACAAAATGGACTACAGTAGACCTCATCTCCTTATCTGCGACCTCAGTTTCCATGGTTTCAATTACCCATGGAAATAAATAATTCCCTCTCATTCTGTCTAAAATATGAATCACCCCTTTCACCAGCATATCCAAGCCATATATCCCACCCACACATTAGGCACTTGGTAGCCATCTCAGTGATCAAATCCACTGTCATGATACCATAGTACTTTAGTTCAGGTAATCTTTATTTTACTTAATGATGGCCCCAAAGCATAAGAGTAATGATACCAGAAGTTTGGATAAGCCAAAGACAAGTCTATTGTTATACGTGTTTATGTACAGGGAAAAAAGTATAAGTAGGTGTGAGGGCACACACTCCTAATCTCAGCACTTGGGAAGCAGAGCCAGGAGGAGGGGGAGTTCCAGGCCAGCCTAGAATACATAGCAAGACCCTATCTCTAAAGAAGAAAACAAGAAAAAAAAGACAAGGGAAAAAAGTACACATAAAGTTCAGTACTATCCACAGCTTCAGGAATTCACTGGGGCTCATAGAACATACACCCCACAGATAAGGGGATACAACTATATGTCAGAATACATGGTAAGGTTACTGTTCACGAGATTTTAGCTTCAATTTTATGTATATTTGTACACGTAAAGGATTGTGGTATAAGTAGCATGAAAAAATCGAGAGTATCTGAACTATGGAGTTGAATTACAATTACTTCTATAGACTTTTTCTACAGAATATTCAATTTCTTTAAAAAAAGTAAAACAGGCACAATCTGTATCACAATGCCACTTTCTAGTTAAGTTTATAGTAAATGCAAGGCACTATGTTGTTGTTGTTAGGTGCCCTCCAATCATGTCCAACTCATGGCAACCCTCACAGGGTTTTCAATGGCTGACTGTTTTCAGGATTGTTTCAGGAGGGGGCTGCCAGGTCCTTCTCTCGCTTTTGCAGTGCTGGGGACCGAACCCAGGGCCTCAGAGAACACAGAGTGGCACTCAACCAAATGAGCTAAACCACAGCCCACAAGGCACTATACACACAAAAAAGAAAGGCTTTGATTTGCTCAAGTTTTCCAGGTGCCTAAATGAGAAAAGAACAAGTACTTACAAATAAAGCCTAATATTAAAACCCATAGCTTTTATGGAATAGGAAAGGGGAAGAAAAAAAATGAAGAAAGCATGACTTTAGAAACATTTTGTCTTATTTTACAATCCACAGGGGCTCCTAGGCAAGAACAGAGTCAGAAATGTCCAGTAGGACCATGAGTAGGAAGCAAATGGGCACCTAAAGAGACCTTCAGACCATTCCAGGTCACAGAAAACAGGTGATCCAGAAGCAGTACTCCAAAGTATCAGACTTAGTTCCAGAGTCCTAGCAACAGTGAAGCTATAGCTCCATCACCTGGTACAAAAAAGATCTCAAGTTCACCTAATAACTGTTAAGATCCAAGTCCTCAAACTTCTTCAAGCAAAGATGCTTAAGATTCCTTGTCCATTCACCTCCCACACACCTTGGCTCTTCCCCTTCCAGAATATTCCTGGGGTATAAAATTTCAGATATCTGAAAATCTTAGAGGAAAAGTTCTAAAAACAAGAAAACTTTACTTACATTGTTTAGAAATAAGTGAATGCCAAAACTCAGGTCAGGATGAAGCTACTACATCCTGCATGGGGGCCACACAGATTTACAATCCTTTAAGCACTACGTTATGTCTTAAGTATTTCTCATGTTGTTATATTTCACATTGTACACAAATCTTTAAAGCCAGGTTCACGGCTCTAATTCCAGTGACTCGTGATGTTGAGGAAGGAGAATCACAACTTTGAAGACAGGCAGCCTGTGTAACTTAGCTGAGACCTTGTCTCAAAAAATAAGTAAGTAAAAATAAATAAAATTTTGTAAAAAAGGGCTATCAGTGAACCTCAGTGGCAGAGCATTTGCAAAGTGTGCGCAAGGTTCTGGGCTCACCTCCCAAGTACTATAAAAAATGTCAATTAAGGCCAGGCACAGTGGCACATGCCTGTAATCCCAGTGACTCAGGTGGCACAGGCAGGAGGATCACAAGTTTGAGACCAGACGAAGTCTGCATGATTTAGTGAGACCCTGTCTCAAAAAGTAAAAAAATATTTTTTTAATGCACAAAATTTCTTTTAAAAATACAAATAAGTACACTGGAACATAATTTTAAAAGCCAATAAAACTGTTTTCATTAAATAGCCTAAGACAGATCTTTAAAATACTACGTAGCCATTAAAAATGCCTTCAGTCTGAGTGTGGTAGCACAGACCTGTAATCCTAGCACTTGGGAAGCTAAGGCAGGACTTCAAGTTCTAAGACAGCCTGGGCTAATTAGCAAGATCTTGTCTCAAAAAAACAAAATTAAGCCGGGCGCGGTGGCACACACCTGTAATCCCAGTGGCTTGGGAGGCAGAGGCAGAAGGATTACAAATTTGAGATCAGAGGCAGTCTGCGTAACTTAATGAGACCCTGTCTCAAAAAGTAAAAAAAAAAAAAAAAAAAAAAAAAAAAAAAAAAAAAAAAAAAAAAAAAAAAAAAAAAAAAAAAAAAAAAAAAAAAAAAAACACAGAAAAAAAAAAAAAAAAAAAAAAAAAAAAAAAAAAAAAAGGGCTGGGTGTGCAGCTCAGGGGTCCAGCACTTGCACAGCACACAGGCGCAAGGCCCTGGGTTCAAACCCTAGTACCAAAAAAAAAAAAAAAAAAAAAAAAGCTCTAAAAACAATTATTTAAATATGTAAGGAAATGTTCACACTACATTAAGGTAAAAAGTTAAACAGGAATATATGCAATGTGACATAAATATCTTTAAAGGGCAACAGGAAGACAAGACAGTAAAGTGTTAACAAGTAAAATTAAGAGTCACTATTTTCCTCATTAAATTCAAAAGACAAATTACAAATGCGTAGCCAATTCTTGCAATAAATTAAAAGATGTGCACTCACTGGAAAAAATGTTTTATTTATTTGTATACACATATACAACTATATGAAATGTAGTTAGAAATTATATTTTAATGTAAAGAAATATAACATCTTTCCTAAATTCTGAGCAGGTCAAGGAAAACTACATAACTAAATATCTTAAACAGAAACTCAAATTTCATCAAAATATATGGAAATCTACAAAAAAAAAAGTTCCTAGTCTAAAAATTTAGTTATTTTTGTTAGGTGCCATCGAGTCTTGTTGGACTCATAATGACCCTCATATAGTTTTCAATGGCTGATTTTTTGGGGGTATTGCCTCAGGAGTGGATTGCCACATCTTTCTCCCATTTTTGCGGTGCTGGGAATCAAACTCAGGACCTCAGAAGACTGACGAACAGTGCTCCACAGAGTGAGCTAAATCCCAACCTTTGGTGTGTGTATATATATATGTATATATGTTGTTGTTGTTGTTGTTAGGTGCTGTCTAGTTGTGTCCGACTCATAGAGACCCTTATAGGGTTTTCAATGGCTGTTTCAGGATTGCCTCAGAGTAGATCGCCACATCCTTCTCCCATTTTTGTGGTGCTAGGAATTGAACTCGGGACCTCAGAGACTGCAGAGCAGCACTCTACCAACTGAAGGGAAAACACAAGCAAAACGAAATGAGAGTTTAGAAATGGAACAAAATTATAAGCAAAAAAAAAAAAAAAGAAAGAAAGAAAGAAAAAGAAAATGAAAATAGCCCCCTCAAAAGATAAACAGAAATATAGTTTTAAAAAATCAGGCTAATTCAATGAGATAACAAAAGCCAAACTCATACCCTCATATATTTGACTAAAAAAAGTAGCACTGAATATAACTGAAAATCAAAAAATATATAATTAAAAAATTAAGAGCTTTTAAGGTAAACTATTCTCCAGTACTTATTAATATTTTTAGAATTAAGATAGACATCCAAAATAAATAACTCAAAGATAGCTGGGTGCGGTGGCTCATGCCTGTAATCCCAGCGGCTGGGGAGGCGGAGGCAGGAGGATCACAAGTTCGAGATCAGAGGTAGTCTTTGTAACTTAGCGAGACCCTGTCTCAAAAAAGTAAAAATATGGCCTGGGCGTGCAGCTCGGTGGTCCAGCACTTGCAAAGCATGCAGGTGCGAGGCCCTGAGTTCAACCCCCAGTACCGCAAAAAAAAAAAAAATGAATAAATAAAATAAAATAAAATAAAAAATAACTCAAAGATGACAAAATAAACAAAAGCTACAAAAAGACCCAATAAAAGGGACCTAGAAAATTTATCAATAATAAACAGAAAGAGTACTGACGAAGACCTTGGAAAACCTTTCTTAATATTCAAAGAAAAACATAATAGGTATATCACACATCTGAAAGTCCAAAAAAGAATGTGTAAAGATGGTTGTTGTTAAACAATTAAGACCACCACTTAAAAATTACATGATGTCATTTAGTGAGAGTAGATAAAAAATCCTAAGTAACATCTTAGAAAAGAGATCATCAAATACTTTTCAAACTATCCACTATGATTAAGAAGGGTGCATCTCAGAAATAGGCCACAAATAAAGCATAAAAAAAAAATCTACGGCTTAATTAGATATAATTCTACATATATCAATAGAAAAAATTAAGTAACTTAATTACTATAGAAAATGCACCTCATAAGATTCAAATCAACAAAATTCTGTTTTCAAAGTTATGGCAGGAGAGTTTAATAAATGTGATAAAGAGTTTATATTTTAAAACAGAAACCTTTAGTTCAAGGGGAATACAGAAGTCTCCCTTAAACACAGGGGATCCATTCCAAGCCCCTCTGCAGGTGTTAAACACAGAGATAGCACTCTGTATATCCTATGTTTTTTCACATGTATACACATCTATATACTTAATTTAAAAATTAGGTCAAGTAAAAGATTAACAATAATAAAATACAATGATTATAAGAATATACTATAATGAAAGTTAGGAGAATAGGCTCACTCTCCCTCATGCACTCTGCTCTCTTTCTCCCCTCCTCCCTCCCATCTATCCCTCTTCCTGTCAAAATATCTTAGTGTGCTATACTTACATTTCTTTGTTGTTGTTGTTGTTGTTGTTAGGTGCCGTCGAGTCGGTATCCGACTCATAGCGACCCTCATAGAGTTTTCAATGGAGGTATAACATGATATTGCCTCCATGATGACATGAGAGGAGGTGAATGACAAGTGCTGTGACGCAGTGTTAGGTTATTATGTAAGAGTCACTTGACACAAGCACTGTGATATCATCACAGTTGATTTGATAACTGGGAGAGAGAAAAAAATTACAAAAGAAGAAAACTACAGACCATGAATATACACATAAAAATATTTAAATGAGTCAGGCACTGTGGCATGCACCTGTAATCCCAGCTACTTGGGAGGCTGTGGGAGGACAATACCAGATTCAAGGTCAGAGGCAGCCTGCACAACTTAGGAAGACCCTGACTCAGAATGAAAAATAAAAAAGAGGTAGCCAGGCACAGTGACACATGACTGTAACCCCGCAGCTCGGGAGGCAGAGGCAGGAGGATCACAAGTTTGAGACCAGAGGCAGTCTACGTAACTTAGTGAGACCCTGTCTCAAAAAGTTAAAAAAAAAAAAAAGGGCTGGGAGTGCAGCTCAGTGGTCCAACACTTGCAAAGCATGCAAGCGCAAGACCCTCAGTTCAAACCCCAGTACTGCAAAAAAAAAAAAAAAAAAAGAAAAGAAAAAGAAAAAAGAGGCTGGGTGTGCATGCAGTTCAGTGGTAAAGCACTTACTGAGGATGTGTGAGGCTCTGAGTTCAACCTCCTAGTACTGCAAAAAAAAAAAAAAAAAGAAAAAGTCCTTAATGAAATATTAGCACATAAAATTCAGCAATATATAAAAATAATTATAAACAATAACCAAGCAGGATGTATTCCAGAAATGCAACACTGGTTCAATATTTGAAAATCAATTAATATAATACGCCATATTAACAGGCCAAAGAAAACTCACGTGGTTACATCAATTGCTGAACAAAAAACACCTGACAAAATACAACACTCATTCATGATGGAAAAACAATAAAAAATGTAACAGAAAGGAACTTTCTTAACTTGATAAAAAGCTTGTATAAAAAATATATAGCTAACATATTTAATAGTGAAATAGGAGATGCTTTCTTTTAAGATAGGAAAAAAGGGAAGGATGTTTGTTTTCACCACTCTTGCATAATATAATGCTAGAAGTTCTAGCTAGTACAATAAAGCAGAAGAAATTAACAGACATACAGATCAGAGAAATAAATTAGTCCTTTCTGCAGCAGACACAATTGTCAATGTAATAAATCCCAAATAATCTACAAAAACAAGCAATTGGAAGAAACCTTCCTAGAACTAGTAAGAAAATAGCCAGGCACGGTGGCACATGCCTGTAATCCCTGTGGTTCGGGAGGTGGAGGCAGAAGGATCACAAGTTCAAGACCAGAGGCAGTTTGCGTAACTTAGTGAGACCCTGTCTCAAAAAGTTAAAAAATGGGCTCAGGGTGCAGCTCAATGGTCCAACATTTGCAAAGCATGCAAGCGCAAGGCCCTGAGTTCAAATCCCAGTACCGGGGGGGGGGGGGGGGGGGGAGAATAGGAAAATAAAGAAAGGTTGCAGGCTGCAAGATAAATATACAAAAAAAAAATCTATTGTATTTTTATATATCAACAACACATGGAACACATGGAGATCAAAGTCACAAGTATTATTCATTTCAATTTCTTTTAAAAAATAAGATATTTAGATATCAATCTAACAAAATGTGCACAAGACTTAAATGAAAACTACATAAAACTGATAGATGAAATCAAAAAACATCTAAATAAATGGAGAAACAAACTATGTTCACGGATTAGAAAACTCAACACATTAAATACATCAATTCTCCCTGAACTGACATATAGGTTTAATATGTTGTTGTTGTTAGGTGCCATTGAGTTGGTATCTGACTCATAGCGACCCTCATAGGGTTTTCAATGGCTGACTGTTACGAGATTGCCTTGGGAGTGGATTGCCAGGTCCTTCTCCCATTTTTCTTTGCTGGAATTTGGGACCTCAGAGACTGCAGCGCAGCACCCTACCAACAAGCTAAATCCCAGCCCCCAGGTTTAATATAGTTCTTGTTAAAATCTATCAGGATACTTTTGAGAAGAAAGCAAGATTATTCTAAAATTTATATGGAATTTATATGGAATTAGAATGAGGAAAACAATTTTGAAAAATAAAAAGTAAGTTGGAGGATCAGTCTATCTGATCTCAAAACTTATTACATAGTTACATTAAATAAGACTGTATCGTGCTGACAAAGGGATACACTAACAAAATTGAGAGCACAGAAAGAGATCCACACAAATGTGTCCAACTGATTCTTTACAAAGCTGCAAAAGCATTTAAATGGAGAAAAGACTGTCATTTCAACAAGTGGTACTTTACCACCTGGAGGTACATAAAGGAGAAAATTAAGTGTGATCTAATGATCCATACACCTTACAATATCATGTTATACCTCCATTGAAAAGTTAAATGTGAATAATAATAATTTTAGAGAAAAAGACATACAGATTGAGTATAACCTATTCAAAATGCTTGGGACCCGAAGTGTTTTGAAATTTGGATTTTTTGGGGTGAATATGTGCAGGCTGCAAGATAAATATACAAAAAAAAAATCTATTGTATTTTTATATATCAACAACACATGATATTGCCTCCATGATGACCTGAGAGGAGGTGAATGACAAGTGCTGTGACGCAGTGTTAGGCTATTATGTAAGAGTCACTTGACACTTGTCAAAGTCACAAGTATTATTCATTTCAATTTCTTTTAAAAAAAATAACATATTTTGCTTGACTGTGATATTAATGATCTCATTTGATAATTTCCACATTCAGTTCGATCCCCTTTCTTGGGAATAGGCACAAATATGGATCTCTTCCAGTCAGTTGGCCCGATAGCTGTTTTCCAAATCTCTTGGCATAAACAAGTGAACACCTCCAGTGAAGCATCTATTTGCTGAAACATCTCAATTGGTATTCCATCAATTCCTGGAGCCTTATGTTTCACCAAATCCTTCAAGGCAGCTTCCACTTCTTCCTTCAGCACCACTGGTTGCTGATCATATGCAACCTCTTGAAATGGTTGGTCATTCACCAACTCTTTTGGGTAATGACTGTGTGTATTTCTTCCATCTTTCTTTTGATGTTTCCTGCATCATTTAATATTTTCCCTGTGGAATCCTTTGCTATTCCCAATCGAGGCTTGAATTTTTTCAATTCCTTAAGCTTGAGAAAAACAGTGTGTTCTTCCCTTTTGGTTTTCTATCTCCAGCTCTCTGCACATGTCATTATAATGTTTGATTCTGTCTTCTCAAGCTGCCTTTTGAGATCTTCTGTTTAGTTCCTTAACTTCATCATGTCTTCCTTTTACTTTAGCTGTTCGACATTCCAGGGCAAGTTTCAGCATCTGTTTTGACATGTGATTTGGTCTTTTCTTTTTTTCCTGTCTTTTTATTTTTAATAACCTTTTGCTTTCCTCATGAATGATGACTTTGATGTCATGCCACAACTCATCTGGTTTTCTTTTTTCTTTCTTTCTTTCATTTTTATTTTTTTATTGTTGTTGTTGGTGGTGGTGATGGTGGTGCTTAGCAGTTTATTCTCCTAAGGCTCCATTAGCAAGTGGAATGGAAGACACCTCCCACTCTGACCTCTTGGGCAACCAAGGCATTATATTCCTTCACTGCCTGCTCTGTCTGGAGGACCTGTGCATCAATTCCCTGTTTCTTGAGGTATTTCACAGTGGATGGAGGCACCTTCAAGGCCTCACTCATCCCTCGGCCAATCACAAGGGCCTGTACACATTTCTTGACAAATTTCTTTATGTCTACAGCCTGCACACCAGGAGAATGCTCAGTTCCTGTTTCTCTCAAATCCCAAACCCGACTGCCTCCTGGCCATACTTTGCAATCCTTATAGGTTATAGTATAGCCTTGGACTTTCATTTGCCCCTATGAAAGGGAAGCAATTTTAGAAGATACAAGGAACTGAACTGAAATGCAACTCTCTCTTCTCCACTGGTGGCTCCAAACTTTACCTCTCACCCACAGGTGCCTGGTGGCCCTCCCACTTGTCTGGTTTTCAACCATTAGTGTCTAACAGATGAAAAACTTTTTGAGGTGGTCTCTGAACTCAGGTGGCATACACCCAAAGTCATACCTTGGCTCTTGTACACTTGTTCTAATTTTGTTCAGTTTCAGTTTGAACCTTCATCTGAGCAGTTGATGGTCTGATCCACAATCAGCACCTGGTCTTGTCTGACTTTTGTTATTGAGATTTTCCATTTTCTCTTTCCACAAATGTAGTCAATTTGTTTCTTGTATGTTCTATCTGGTGAATTCCATGTGTATAGTTGACATTTATGTTGGTGAAAAGAGGTATTCGGAATGAAAAGGTCATTGATCTGACAGAATTCTATCCTGCAATCTGCAGCATTTTTGTCTGTCACCAAGGCCATATTTTACAACTACTCAGCCTTCTTCATTTCCAGCTTTTACATTTCAGTCACTGGTAATTATCAGTACACACCCTGATTGCACATTCAGTCTATTTCAGATTGCAAGAGGTGGTAACAAGCTTCCCTTTCTTCATTTGTAGCCTTAGTTGTATGTGCGTAAATTTGAGTAACAGTCATATTAACTGGGCTTCCTATAACCATATGGGTATTATTCTATCATTTACAGTATTATACTTTAGGAAAAATCTTGAGATCTTTTTTGAAGATGAATGCAACCCCATTTATCTTTAATCTGTTGTTTCCAGCATAGAAGACCATGTGATTATCTGATTCAAAATGGCCCTTGTTGGTCCGTTTAACTCACTGATGCCTAGAATGTTGATATTTATGAGCTCCATTTCCCTTGTGATGATTTCTAATTTTCCTGGATTCATACTATGTACATTGCATGTTCCAATTATTAGTGGATGCTTACAACTGTTCCTCTTCATTTTGAGTCATGCCACATCAGCAAATGGAGGTCCCTGGGGCTTTACTCCATTCCCATCATTAAGGCAGACACTCCTTTGAGATAGAGGCAGCTCTATCACCAGTCATCTTTTGAGTGCCTTCCAACCTGGGCGGCACTATATCTGGAAGTGTTTCTCTGATATTCGTAAGGTTTTCAATGGCTAACTGTTTCGGGAGAGGGCTACCAGGTCCTGCTTCCTAGTCTGTCTTTGTCCAGAAGCTCAGCTGAAACTTGTCCACCATGGATTACCCTGCTGGTATCTGTAATACTGGTAGCATTGCTTTCAGCATCACAGCAACACGCAAGCCCCTACAGTATGGCAAACTGACAGACACATGGAGGTATCACTTGGAATATACAAATTAATACAACAACGGGTTATCACTACACATGTATAAGAATGACTAAAATTAAAAGTAGTCAAATGTTGGTGAGGATGTAAAGAAACCAAATCACTCATACATTGGTGATGAGCATATATAATGGCATAACCACACTGAAAAAGAGCTTCTTAAAAAACTAAACATAAAACCACCATACAACAATCCATGAATGCCTTCCTAGGCATTTATCACAGAAAAAGTAGAATTTATGTTCACATAAAAACTGGTAGACAAACTTTTATAGCAGTCTTATTCATAATAGCCAAAAGTTGGAAACAATTCAGATGTTCTTATAAAGGTGAACAGTAAGATAGAAAAAGAGAAAGAAAGAAAGAAGAAAAGAGAAAAAGGATGTTTTAAACCATTGTATACTACTCAGCAAATAAAAAGAAACAAACTTGATAAAACACCAACCTGTATAAAGCTCCAGAATTTCATACTGAATGCAAAAAAAATCAATCCCAAAAGGTTAGACACTATATAATTCCACTTTTGTAACATTTTTTGAAATGACAAAATTGCAAAAATGGATAATAGTGGTTGATAATCACTAGGGTGGGGGAGGAGGAAGAATAGTGGGTGTGGCTATAAAAGGGCAAAATGAGGAATTCTTGTAGTAGTAGAAATGTTCTATATCTTTACTACATCAGAGTCAGTATCTTGGTTGTGATATTCTAGGTACTATGGTTCTACCAGATGTTTCCATGAGGAAAACTACATAAAGTATAGACAGGATTTCTGTCAAGTGTATGTGAACCTACAATTATCTCAAAATGAACACTTTAATTTTTTTTTAAAGATGGAGATCTTCCTGCCTTAGCATCCCAAGTGCTAGGATTATAGTCCTAGGGATCAAACCCAGGAACTCCCCCATACTAGGCAAGTGTTCTACCACTGAGACACATCCCCAAACCTTATGTACTTTTTATTTATTTATCTTTTTTTTTTTTAGCAGCACTTGGGGGCTAAACCCATGGCCTCACACATACTTTCCAAACACTCTACCACTGAGTGGAGTCCCTTACCCCTCCCTTTTTTATTTTTTATCTTGAGACACAGTCTCACAAAGTTATAGTACTGCCTCTGCCTCAAGAATCATTGGGATTACAGGTATGTGCCACCAATCCTAGCCCTTACAAAGTTCTTAAATGACATAAGTGAAGACAGCTGACTAATACACCTGGGACAGAGGTAAAAGTCCTTTCTACCTTGACAAAACTCCTGATGAGCAAATGGGTAGTAAGTCAATGTGCTTGACACATCTCAGTCTTGGGACACTCCTTTGTAGTCTCAAGTCTAAGTTATTACTATAGTATCAGACTTCTTTGTCCTCTAAGTGATATTGGGGATCAAGATCCCAAAAGAAGACTATTCACTAACAAGACCCCAGAATAAATTAGGAAGAAATTCCCATCTTAATAGATGCCCAAAACCCAACTTAGAAAGTTATCTTTTAAAATAATTGGAGAAATAAAGACCTCCCAAGATAAACACAAACTTAAACAACTCATGACCACCAAACCAGCACTGCAGAAGATACTTAAAGGAACTCTAAGTACAGAAGAAGAAAGACCGATTCAAACACAAGAATATAGGAAAATAAATTTAATGTGAGGAACTCATGAACAAACAAAAGCTAAGAAAGAAATGGCTTAGCTAATAATAAATCAGTAAACACCTAACATGAATAGGGGAGAAACTAAAGAAACATAACAATGGTAAATGTCTATGCTCCTAATACTGGCACATCTAATTTCTTAAAACAAACATTAGTGAGCTGGGCACAGTGACTCACACCTGTAATCCCAGCAGCTTGGGAGGCAGAGGCAGGAGGATGGAAAGTTATAGACCAGAGGCAGTCTGTGTAACTTAGTAAGACCCTGTCTCAAAAAGTAAAATGGGCTGAGGGTGCAGCTCAGGGGTACAGCACTTGCAAAGTATGCAAGTGCAAGGCCCTGGGTTCAACCCCCAGTACCACAAAAAAAAAAAAAAAAAATTAGTGACCATAAAGGAACACACAGACCCAGATACAATAATCATGGGGAACTTCAATATCCCACTTTCATTAACAGACATCATACAAGCAAAAGTCAACAAAGAAACCCTGTACTTAAATAACACATGGACTAACAGGACTTAACAGACATCTACAGAATATTTCATCTAAAACATGTAGAACACACATTTTTCTCAGCACCACATGGTACTTTCTCTAAAACAGACCACATTTTAGTTCATAAAATAGACTCCACAAATATAAAATACAATCTGAAATCATTCCCTTTATCCTATCAGATCATAATAGAATAAAACTAGAAGTCAATAGCAAGAAAGACTACAAAAGTGCTACCAACATGTGGAAATTAAATAACACATTTTTGAATGACCAATGGGTCATCAAAGAAATCAGAGATTAAATTTTAAAATTCCTAGAATTAAATGAAAGTGTAAACACAACCTACCATAACCTCTGGGACACAGCAAAAGCAGTCCAATGAGGGAAATTCACAGCTAGGAGTGCATACATCAAAAAATTAGAGAAAGTTCAACTTAATAATTTAAGGATACCTCTTAAAGCATTAGGAAAAAACAAATTAATCCCCAAGCTATCAGATGAAAATAAATTATAAACATCAAGGCAGAAATCAATGAAATGGAAACTAAGAAAAAAATATAAAGAATCAATGAAACTAAGAGCTGGTTCTTTGAAAAGATAAACAAAATTGACAAACCCATAGCCAAACTTATCAAAAACTGGTAAGACCCAATTAATAAACTTAGAGATGAAAAACAGGCCATTATAATAAATGCCAATGAAATGGAGGGTTATCAGGAATTACTTCAAGAACTTGTATTCCTCCACCTCCAAAAAAGGAAAGAAAAATACAGAAGAAATAGGTAAATTCCTTACCACATGTGCCCTTCCAAAATTAAATTAAGAGGATATAAAGAATTTAAACAGACCTATAACAAGCCTGCAGCCATAGCCCTGTGGCATCCCGACCCTGTCAGATCCCGGAAGCTAAGCAGGGTTGGGCCTGGTTAGTACTTGGATGGGAGACCACCTGGGAACACCAGGTGCTGTAGGCTTGGGAAATGGACCTGGCAACCCACTCCCAAAAATCAATCTGCCATTGAAAACCCTATGAACAGCAGAGAAGCACTGACAATAGTGTTTCACCTGTTGTACATAGGGTCGCTATGAGTCGGATACCGACTCGATAGCACCTAACAACAACAACAACAACAAGTAACAAAATTGAAGCAGTAATAAAGAACCTCCCAACAATAACAAAAAAAAAGCCCAGGTCCTAAGGGGTTCACAGCCAAATTCTTCAAAGAGGAATTATTCCTACCCTCTTCAAACTATTCCACAAAATAGAAAAGGAAGAAATACTCCCAAATTCATTCTATGAGGTAAGTATCACCCTGATACTAAAGCCAGATAAGGCCACAACAAAAAAAGAAAACTGTACACCAATTTCTCTAATGAACATAGATACAAAACACCTCAACAAAATACTTGCAAAACTGAGTATGTTGTTTTTAGGTGCTATTGAGTCAAGTCTGACTCATAGTGACCTTCAAAGAGTTTTCAATGGCTAGTTATTTTTGGGATTGCTTCAGGAAGGGATTGCCACATCCTTCTCCCATTTTTGTGGTGCTGGGGATTGAACCTAGGGCCTTCGAGACAGAAGAGCCAACTGAGCTAAACCCCAGTCCCAACCCCATTCACAACAGCCCACATAAAAATAAAGTATCTTGGAATTAATCTAACCAAGGAACCTAAAGACCTCTACAATGAAAACATCAAAGCGCTAAAGAAAGAAAATTGAAGAAGACATTAGAAGGTGGAGAGCCCTCTCTTGCTCATGGATTAGAGGAATTGACATTGTAAAAATGAATATACTACAAAAAGTATTCTACAGATTCAACATAACCCCCATCAAAATTCCAATCATATATTTCACAGAAATGGAAAAACCAATCTTAAATTTCATTTGGGAACACAAAAGACCCCACTTAGCCAAAACAATCCTAAACAGCAAAAGCAGAGCAGGAGGCATCACAATACCTGACTTCAAACTATATTACAGAACCATAATAATGAAAACAGTTTGGCACTGGCACAAAAGCAGACTTGAAGATCAATGGAACAGAACAGAAGACCCAGATATAGACCCACATAGCTATAGCCACCTGATCTTTTACAAAGGTGCTAAAAGTATACTTTAGAAAAAAAGGTATTCTTTTCAACAAATGGTGCTGAGAACACTGGATATACAGATATAGAGGAATATAGACCCATGCCTCTTACCCTATACAAAAATCAGTTCAAAATGGATTAAAGATCTCAATACAAAACCAGAAACTCTGAAATAAATAGAAGAAAAGGTAGAGTAGACACTTCAACACACAGACATAAAGGCAGGTTCTTCCTTAATAAGTCCTCAATTGTCCAGGAAACAATACCAAGAATTGGCAAATGAGATTACATAAAATTAAAAAGCTTCTGCACAGCAAAGGAAACAATCGATAGAGTAAAAGGAGAGCCTATAGAATAGGAGCCATAGCCCTGTGGCATCTGAGCCTGTCAGATCTCAGAAGCGAAGCAGGGTAGGGCCTGTTTAGTACTTGGATGGGAGACCACCTGGGAACACCAGGTGCTGTAGGCTTGGGAGATAGACCCGTCAACCCACTCCCAAAAATCAATCTGCCATTGAAAAACCCTATGAACAGCAGAGAAGCACTGATAATAGTGCTTCACCTGTTGTATGTAGAGTCACTATGAGTCAGATACCAACTCGCTGGCACCTAACAACAACGACAAAATAGGAGAGCATCTTTGCTAATTATATATTCAACAGAGGTTTAATATCTAGGATATATAAAGAATTCAAAAAATCAAACACCAAAAAGAAAAAAAAGTCTAATTAATAAATGGGCAACAGACCTGAACAGTTCTCAAAAGAATACAAATGGACAACAAACATATTTTTTAAAGTTCAACATTCTTAGCCATTAGGGAAATGCAAATCGAAACTACATTGAGATTCCATCTTACCCCAATCAGAATAGCTAGTATAAATAAAACCAACACCACCAAATGCTGGAGAGGATGGAGGGGGAAAAAACCAAACCCTTTTACACTACTGGTAGAACTATAAAGTAGTACAGCAACTATGGAAATCAGTATTGTGGTTCCTGAGAAAACTAAAACTACAAATACCAAAGTGATTTAGCTATACCATTTCTGGGTATATACTCAAAACAAGCTAAGTCATCACAGAGACACCTGCACTTCCATGTTTATTGCAGCACTGTTCACAATTGCAAGGATATGAAATCAGCCCAGATGTCCTTCAACAGATGAACAGATTTTTAAAATGTGGTACATTTACACAATTGAATGCCATGCAGCTATAAAGAAGAACAAAATCCCACCTTTTTTTCTTTTGTAGTACTGCGGGCTGAACCCCAGGGTCGCTCACATACTTTGCAAGCACTTTCCTACTGGCTGTACCCTCAGTCCCCTTTTAAAATTTTTTATCTTCATACAGGGTCTTACTAAGTTATGCACCCTGCCTTTGGCCTCAAACTCTTGGTCCTCCTGCCTCTACTCTCCAAGTCACTGGGATTACAGGTATGTGCCACCACATCTGGCTTCCAAAATCACATCTTTTGCAGTACAATGGGTAGATCTGGAGATCATCATTTTAAGTGAAATAATCCAGTCTCAAAAAGAGAAATTTGACATTTTTCACTCATATGCAAAAGCAAGACATTCCTTAAGGGAAAAATATATGTGTGTGTGTGTATATATATGTGTGCCTGTAGCCATAGCACTTTGGTGTCTGATCCCATCAGATCTCGGAAGCTAAACAGGGCCAGGACTTGGTTAGTACTTGGATGGGACACTACCTGGGAACATCAAGTGCTACAGGCTTGGGAGAAAGACCCGACAACCGAGTCCCAAAAAACAATCTGCTATTGAAAACCCTATGAATAGCAAAGAAGCAGTAACAATACTGTTTCACCTGTTGTACATAGGGTTGCTATGAGTCACATACTGACTTCGATGGCACCTAAACCAACATTTATATGTATGTGTATACATATACATATATATGTAGGTATATATATATGTAGAGGGCTGGGATTTAGCTCAGTTGGTAGAGTGCTGTGCTGCAGTCTCTGAGGTCCGAGTTCAATTCCCAGCACTGCAAAAATGGGAGAAGAACCTGGCAATCCACTCCCAAGGCAATCCCAAAACAGCCATTGAAAACCCTATGAGGGTCGCTATGAGTCGGATACTGACTCAACAGCACCTAACAACAACATATATATGTAGTTGTTGTTAGGTCCAACTGAGTGGAGTCCGACTCACAGCAATCCTCATAAGTTATATATATAATTGCATTATCTAAGATTGCAAAATACAAGGGGACTCATCTGAGCAGTGGTATGGATGGGAAAGGAAGGTCCAACAGAGAGGGGCACAAAGAGAGAGAACAAGTGCAAAATAAAGGACGTAATGATATGAAAATTACATAATGAAATTTACACTATATGCAATTTTTAACACATCATACTATACCTCATAAATATGTATAGTTATTACATATTAGTCAAAAAAATTCTTTAAATGTTTCAGAAAATGGAACGCTAACTATCCTGATTTGACTGCTACAAATTGTACACATACTGAATTACCACTCTGTACCTCTAAAAAACAAATAAAAATAAAAAATATAAATAAAATGGTGAATAGTTCCACCTGGAATAGCATTTTACAGCTTCCAAGCAACAACAGATCTGAAAACAGGCCATTACAATTCTTAGCATTTGTCTTTAAAAGATGTCTTGTTTTGTTGTTGGTTGTTGTTGTTAGGTGCCTTGGAGTCAGTGTCCAACTCTTAGCAACCCTACATACAACAGGTGAAACACTATTGTTAGTGCTTCTCTGCTATTCATAGGATTTTCAATGGCTGATTGATTTTTGGGAGTGGGTTGCCGGGTTCTTCTCCCAGGCCTACAGCACCTGGTGTTTCCAGGTGGTCTCCCATCCAAGTACTAACCAAGCCTGATCATGCTTAGCTTCCAAGATCTGATGGGATCAGATACCACAGTGGTACATTGCAGGCTGTCTTGTTTTAGGCAGCCAAACATCATGAGTTGGGAACACACCTTTAACAATCAATGGATGCACAACAGGGCAGGTGTCATCGTTTGAATATAAGGTATCCCCCAAAGATCATGCGCTTTAACATTTGGTCCCCAGCTACTGGCACTGTTTGTAGAGGTCATGGAACTTTGGAAGGCGGGTCTTGTCTTTGTAGAAGTGGGTGTCACTGGAGTGGGCCTTTGGAGGTTTTTACCCTGGACCCAAGGCTCTGGTTGCTCTGAGCTTCCTGCTCACAAAGTCCTAAGGTTGTCTGATAGGGCCTTGTCTCCTGCCTCTGCCACACCTGCCCCAGTGTCATTATGGACTGATTTCCTAACTGTGTAGCCCAGGTGGCCTTGAACTTGCAATCTTCCTGCCTCAGCCTCTCAAGTGTCAGGATTACAAGCACATGCCACCACACCTGGCTTTCCTCTGTTTTTGAGCAGTAGAGGAAGAACAGTAACAATGCAAGCAAGCTTTTCCTACTGTCACCAGGTTTCCCACCACTGTAAATGAGGTCTTCTGGTTTTTTCCCTCCTAATGTTCTACCTCTATCAATGAGCTGACATTCCCCACCACATATACAGTGTGCCATTATCCTTCAAGAGAAGCAGAAAGATAATTAGCCAAAAAAAAAAAAAATGTATTCAAACAGATGATGAAATGGGTTGGCCACCTAATATAGGTGGTTGTTGTTAGGTGCCATCAAGTCAGGTCCAACTGATAGCTACCCTATGCGCAACAGAGGAAACACTACCCGACACTGTGCCATGCCTAGCACTATGTCAGTGCTTCTCTGCTATTCATAGGGTTCTAGATGGCTGATTATTTCAGGAGTGGGCTGCCGGGTCCTTCTCCCAAACCTAGGGTACCCAGTGTTCCCAGGTAGTCTCCCATCTAAGGACTAACCAGGACCAACCCTGCTTAGCTTCCAAGATCAGATGGGATGGGATGCCAGGTAATATGGCTATAGGCCCTAATACAGGAGCCACTGCAAAGCTAATCACATCAACATGACCCAGGAAACTTCCAGGCCTAAACACAAACCTTCTCCTTCAATTTGCAGACAAAATTTCCCTTTTATTTTCTTTAACTGTTTTCTCCCAATTTGGGAAAATCAGACAGAAGCTTTTAAATGCATATCTCAATTCTAAGGATCAGCTGAAAATCCAAAGCCATTTAATGCTATCGGGATTTAAATGGGGCCTATTTCTAACCTAGCTACCTTTGTGGGGGCAAAAGTGAGCTCTGAAGTCTGTAGTTTACCACCTGTCACCAACCCTTTCCTGAAATAAGGGCAATTAGGCCCATGATTGTTAAAAATCTATCTCAAATCTTATCTCCTGAGCACGTCAGTCACTCATGAAAACAGACATAAAATTTTCAAAAAATTCTTTAATCCACACCGAAGGAGAGGTATGAGGGAAGCCGAGAAATAATGGCGACATGGACAGCCAGTGTCCACAGGGAGCAACTGCTTCTGATAGCTGCTTTGGAACAGGGCAGGGAACCGACCAGTGGTACTTTTCTCTCTAAATGTCTCTCCATCGGTTCACTCACCACATAACGGCGCAGCAAATTGTTTTTCTCCTTTGAGAGGTTTATACAAAAGCAAGAAGGACTGAAGGGAAGCGACAGGGAGATGCCTGGATTTGCTGCAACACGCAAGGCTGGAAAACGTGTAGCTGTTTACTACCAGAGCCCGGGAAACGCTGAGCACAGCTCAGAGCTAAGCGCACCCCTCCGGGCGGGACCCCGCATCCCCCACCGCTCCCGCGCGTGCAGCTGCGGCGCGACGCGCCACCAGCCAGCCCTCCAGGAGCGCCCGCCAGACCCTGAGCACCCACCAGGGCGCCAGCCCCCCTCGCCCACGACGCACGACGCCCACCTCCCAAGTTACCTCGGAGGCCCGGGCTGTCGTCTCTGGCCCGAATCTTGCGGATTTTGACGGGGCGCCCGCTCAGGGTGGACAGGACCAGACGCTGGCGTAAGAAGTTGCACCCCGCGTAGCTGAGGGAGTGCGCCTGGGTCGCCATGTGCGCGCTCTCCGCGGAAGAACAGGCAGCCCGGGCGTGGCGACTTCAGACGGGCATGGGGAATGGCAACCCGGGAAACAGCGGCGGCAGCGGCCCTAGCCGCTTTCCCCAGACCCGCAGCCCCCGGCTCGTCCACGTGGTTTGGAACAGGAAGACGGAGAGACCAGACACCGGGTCAGAGGGGAGAGGGGCGGAGCCAGTGGCCACCTCCCCGCCTCCCCGCTCGGCTTGGGGCGGCCCCTGCGCCGGGCCACGCTGCTATTGGTCCTCTTAGGATCAGGGCGGTGCTTCTTCCGCGCCTCCGTTGGCCCGCACTGTAGCTGTGCCCAGGCCGCGCTGCCATTGGCCAGTAGTGGAGCTGGGCGGTGCCCGAGCCCCGGCAACAGCGCGGCAACAGCGTGCAGTGGGAGGTGGTGCAGACCCATTGCCTGGGAATGGAGGAACGCAGTCGCCTGTTAGGTCAGTCTTTGTGGGGTTTCTCTGGGCGTGTGGGCGAAATGAAGCGATAGACCCCGGTTGGGTTTGGATTGTGTACGGGTACTTGGCGTCTCTATGTAACGACACCCCAGGGGCGAGAATATTTCCTCCTCCTTTTTCCTAATAGTCGGAAAAGCAGGGTTGGCGTGTTTACCCTGTTGCCGGCGCGGTCTCTCCGCCCCGCTGTAACCCTGCGAGGTGGTGCCTCCAATCTTACACATCGGGAAGACTAGAGGAAAGTTGCATGCCTGGCAGCGGCAGCCTGTATTAAGACCAAAGCTTTTCGACGCCAACTCATTGCTTATTTCATAATGAACATCTCGCTTTGCCTCTTTCTTATCTGTCTCTTCGTTTATATTCTCTGAGGTTCGTACCAAGACAGGCCCTCCACTTGCCATGCCTCAAAATGAATAGTTGTAATAACTTCAAGATGCACACACACAAAGACACACAGCTTTTCCTTCTTTTTCGTCCTCCAAACCTGCACACCAATATCTTCCTGCATATTGGATTTCAGTCTTCTAAAAAACCTTCAAAGATCATGTATGGAAATGACATAAAGAACCCCATTAAGTTGTATACTAACTTAAAATATAACTAATTTTTAAAATTCTTTTTAAAAACCTTCAAAGATGCACAGTTTACTATCAAATGACTACCAATTTGGGTGTCCAGTATCATAATGATGTAGGTTTGCAGCCATTCTTGAACAATACCAACAGACCTTGAGTTCCAGAACGTACATTGGAGGATGGGGGTGAACCAGGGGAATGTGTGAAAGGCGTGGGAGCTAGGTTTAAGGGATGTAACCAGCCTTAAGTGGGTAAGAGTTATAAGGAAACTCTTATAAGGAGTTTTGAACTCCTAAACGGTGACAAATTAGTGCAGGTATCAGTAGAACTTGATAAATTTAATCTTGAAGTCCATTGAGAGAAGTGGATAACCCATTTATATTAATGCTATTTCTTGAGATTACTTTTAGGGAACTGACAGTGATGTGGGCAGCATTTGGAAAAGCTACAGAACCTGCTGAAGTTCTCTCCTAAAGGCTCTTGTGAGGAAAACTAAAGCAAAGGGAGGAAGTGTCACACCAGGAGTGGGTTTTTTTTTTTTTTAATGTCATTTCATTACTCAACAATCTTAAGAAAACAACTCTTACGCTCTGTAGCTTGCCCTATTCATATCCTTTCAAGTTTTACTATTTTCAGTGAAAACCTACTTCGTTTTCTTCCACTAACACTTTCATCTCCGCCTGAGGGGTTCTCCCACCTGCAAGGAACTCACAGGCAGCAGTACTGGGGAAATAACACCCCTCAGAGTCTTCAACTAATGGCTGACTGTAGTCAATATATAAATACCCTTGCTCCCTTAAACCTTAGGTGAGATTACTCGGAATAATAAATTCTGCTATGTTTCCCCAGGGCTCCATAGTGGTTTTAAGTTCCAGTTGCTTGTAAAGTACCTTTTACTGGCTTCTTTCCCTATGTCACTTCCCACCTTCTTTCTGGTATGTCCTGAGATTAACTCTCAAATAAATTATTTGCACTCAGATTTTTGTCTCAGGGTCTTCTAGTTCCAAAATAAATCCTGAATTTTAAAATTTGACAACTGAGATTCAGAGAAAAATGACTTCCTTAAAGTGACATAGCTAATAAGTGGCAGAACCAGGATAAAAACTCCATTCTTCAGCTGGGCCCTGTGGCACATGCCTCTAATCCCAGCACTTTGGGAGGCTGAGGCAAGAGGATTATGAGTTTGAGGCCAGAGGCAACCTGTGCAACTTAGTGAGACCCTATCTCAAATTAAAATATTTAAAAGGGGGCTGGGGTGCAGCACAGTGGTGGAGAGCTTGCCTAGCATGCACAAGGACCTGAGTTCAACCCCCCAAATACTGAGGAAAAAATAAACTCCATCTATGTATCTTTTTAGATCCCTGAATCTTCAGTCACAAGTCTGAGCAGAAATATGGCTTCCATGAAACTGTTATGCCAGAGAGACTAGACAGAAGAGTGCTAGCTGTTCAACTGAATCAGTTGCCAGAGTAGTGAGCAAGCCCTCAGCTGGCTTCACTCCACAGCTAGCCTCTGACCAGTCTTTGTAGTCACCCTTGCTGATGCTGTCTGGAGTACAGATGAGCTGTCCCATTGAGCCTTGCCCAAATTGCATATCCATAAACTAAATTAATTACTGTTACTATTTTAAGGTGACATTTTAGGGTAGTTTGTTACAGAGTAATGACTAAACAAGACTCACTGTGGTACACATGTGTTGTTTCAGTTTAAATAAACTGTAACAACATATTCTAGAATAGTTCTGGGTCTGCAAGCCACAGGAAACATTTTGCATGAAATTATTGAATGCCTCCTGAGAATAAGGCTCTATTCTAAGGGTTTTGCATCTACAATCCCGTTTGGTACTCACACCAACCAGCTCAAAAATTGGATTACAAGCAGGGCACGGTGGCTCATGCCTATAATACCATTGGCTCTGGAAATGGAGGCAGGAGGATAGCAAGTTGGAGACCAGAGGCAGTCTGTGTAACTTAACGAGACCCTGTCTCAAAAAGTAAAACAATGGGCTGAGGGTGCAGCTCAGTGATCCAGCACTTGCAGAGCATGCAAGTGCGAGGCCCTGCGTTCAACCCCCAGTATCGCAAAAACAAACAAACAAAAAAGTTGGATTACAAACAAATAAAAGTTCAACAATTCTGTGGCCTTTTGGTTTTATTTGAAATTTTCCATTACAACTTGTTCATCTATTTATAGAGTCTTCTTTCTTGCTAAATACAAATTACATATACCTTGCTTTGTAATCACTTCTACAGTTACTTCTATGTTAATAGGATAAAAGTCTATTTGGATCAGCTACAGGGATTGAATTTAGGCTCAAGAGTAGAAATAAATTCTTCCCACGCCATAGAGGAAATTGCTTAAGACCACACTTCCACACATACTGCTATTTCATTATCTCCTTTGTTCAAACCATCATGGATCCTAGGGCTTTATTCCATCTCTGTCCGGAAATAATGCTTACACTGCTCCAGTTTTAGGATAAATTTCTGTATCCAGTGCTCTTCTCCTTGGCCTCCACAACACCTATTCACAACTACATTTTTGCATATATACTCTTTTATAATTTGTTTATGTGGTAACCTAACAACAGTTTGAAATCCAGTGAGGACAAGACTGTACAGTTTCTTATCAGAAAATATTAATATAAGAACAGAAATATTGTTTTATTACCTCCAATGCTTATTTGTTGTTAGGTGCTGTCGAGTCAGTATCCAGCTCATAGAGACCCTATGTATAATAAGCAAGACAGTATTGTTACTGCTTCTCTACTATTCATAGGGTTTGCAATGGCAGATTGTTTTTTGGGAGTGGATTGCCGAGTCCTTCTCCCAAGCCTACAGTACCTGGTGTTCCTAGGTGGTCTCCCATCCAAGTACTAACCAGGCCCGACTCTGCTTAGCTTCCGAGATCTAACAGGATCAGATGTCACAGTGGTACGGCTGCAGTTATCCCCAATGCTTAGCATTTAATGAAATGTAACTAGAATTAATTAATCAATTAAATGAAGATTAATTCAGTCAGTAGGCTAAATCAGTAAAGGCAAAAGTGTCAAAATAATTGGCTCTCAAACTTTAGCACGCATCAAAATTGCCCAGAGGTCTTGTTAAAATAGATTTCTGGGTCCCCCCTACACACAAAATGTCTTGAATATGTCTGGGGTAGGACCTGAGAAGTTATATTTTTAACAACATCCCAGGATCTGTTGATGCTTCTAGGCTAAAGACTACACTCTGAGAAGTTTTTTAAAATTAAAAAAAAAAAAAAATAGGATACCTTTTTTTTTCTTTTTTCTTTTTTCTTGTTTTTTGCTGTACTGGGGGTTGAACCCAGGGCCTCACATTTGCATGCTTTGCAAGTGCTGTACCCCTGAGCTGCACCCTCAGCCCATTTTTTGTTTTGTTTTGTTTTTTACTTTTTGAAACAGGGTCTCACTAAATTACACACATTGCATCTACTCTCGAACTTGTGATCCTCCTGCCTCTGCCTTCCAAATCACTGGGATTACAGGCATGCGCCACCGAGCCCAGCTCACCATAGGATACCTTTAACTATGTGTACCAACATACATATAATGAGTCCTGAGAGAGTATACAAAATGAGAAGGATAAATATTCAAAACAATAGTGGGCAAAAACTTTCCAGTTTTGACTAAGTAATGAATCTACACATCTAAGCTCAATACATTCCAAGAAGGATAAACTCAAAGAGACCCACACCAAGATGCAACATAATCAAACTGATGAAAAACAAAAATCTTAAAAGCAGCAAGAAAAGAGCTATTTATTGTGCACAAGGGATCCTCAATATGATTAACAACTGATTTCTCCTCAGGAACGGTGGAGGCCAAAAAGAAGTGGGAAGACATATTCAAAGTTCTGAAAGAAAAAAGAAGGAAGGGTCGGCAAGCAAGCTGGTACCCAAGAATTCTATACCCAACACAATTATTAAAACTGGGAAAGTTTGTAACTAGGAGACATACACTACAAGAAATGCTTTGTTTTGTTGTTGTTGTTGTTAGGTGCGTCGAGTCGTGTCCGACTCATAGCGACCCTCTTAGGGTTTTCAATGGCAGATTTTTTTTCGGGTTTGCCTTGGGAGTGGGTTACCACATCCTTCTCCCATGTTTGGGGTGCTGGGAATCGAACTCTGGACCTCGGAGACTGCAGAGCGGTGCTCTACCAACTGAGTTAAATCCCAGCCCCATAAGAAATGCTAGAGAATCTATAAGTATGAAATGAAAGAACATTAAACAGTCTTCAAAGCCACATGAAAAAAGAACAATGACATTAACGTGATTTTGCTTGCAGCCTCCCTTTTGTTCCTATTTTTCTTAAAAGACAACTGCGTAAAAATAGTTATGAGTCTATATCAATAGACATACAATAAATAAAGGTATAGTTTGTGACAATAATAGGATAGGGGAGAGGGAAAGAGCTACATAGGAGTAAAGCTTTTATATCTTAGAGAAATTAATTCTGAATTAATTTGAACTAGATTGTTATAATTTAAGATGTTAATATTAATTCCCAAGGTAACTGCTAAGAAGATAATTCAAGCCAGTCGCCATGGCACACATTTTAATCCCAGGGACTCAGGAAGCAGAAGAAAGATCACAAGTCTGAGGTCACAGGAAGCCTGTGTGATTTAGCATGACCCTATCTCAAAACAAAAAGTAAAAAATGGGTTGTGGTTGGAGTTTAATGATAGAGTGTTTGTAAAGCATGCATGAGGCCCTGGGGTCAGTCCTCTAGCACCAAAAGAACTCAAAAGTGTATAGCACAATCAATCACAAAATAATTAATATGATAGCATCTATTTAACACAAATAGGCATTAATAGAGAAATTAAGAGGAAAAGATAAAAGACATACAGATAACATGGCAGTTCTTCCTTTACAATAATTTCACTAAACATAAATGGATTAAACTATGCAATTATAGGCAGAGGTTGGTAGGATAAAACACATGATCAGTCTATAAGCTTTATCAGAGAGAGGCACATTTTATATTTAAAGATAAATATTATAGTGAGGCAAATGGGTTGAAAGTAAAAAGATGGAAAAAGATATACTGTGCAAATGGCAACCAAAAAATCCGGGGAGCTATATATACTAATATCAGACACAATAGATTTCAAAACAAAAATTGTTACAAGAGACAAAAAAGACGAAATTATATGAAGATAAAAGTATCAACCCATCAAGAAGAAACAACAAGTGGTTGGAGTCAAGATGGCGGACAGATAATACACGCCTTCTGTTCCGGAGTAATGGGAAGCCTTGATTAGGGGTTTAAAACTCAAATTGAATAAATAGAAACAGTGATAATTTAGTTTGAGAGAGAGAATGAAACTAGGCGTACACTGAAATCAAGGATTCGGCTTTGGAGAAGCTATACAGTGGTCAGCAGCAGGACCACTGCCATTTTGCCATCACACAGACAGCGGATAGAATCCCGGAGACTTGGAGGGGACTTCGCACACACACACCCACGGGGGCTGGACCCAACACGGAGTGCAACCTTGGCAGCACACTCTCACCCTGCCTGCGGGACACAAACTACAAATTCCGGGTGAGTCAGTTTGAGGTGGCACATGGAATCACCATCCTTAGCGGCCGCGGAGCGAACGGGGAAATGGGTGCCAGCGATACATGGCTCCCTCCCTCCTGTTGTGGCGGGTCAGGTGTACAGACGCGATCTCCACAGATATATGGGCACACATATACCTGGATCCCAGACACACCAGAGGTGAGCCCAAATCAACGCACTGTACTGTGGAGAAATCTGGGGTTTGTGGACGCAACTGAGCCCCACACAGACAGAGAGCTCCTTTTCGGCAGAGCCTAGTGGCACAATTAGCCACAAGCAGAGCAGTTCTGAGCGCAATCACAGCACACAACAAAATCTGTTTCAGATTCCCTCTGGGTCGGCGGGAGAGCATCCCACCCACAAGAGGATATGGTCTTCCCAAGTGTGCGGAAAGCCCTGCAATAAAAAACGCCATGATAGCAGCCATATTCCCCCCATGCTGTAGGTTTTGGGGAGGAAATCTCTGATTTGGGGAATTGGCACCCGAACTACATGGGACAGGGAGAACTCCAGGGAAGACCCCACAGGTTCCACTGCCTCTTGAACAATACAATAGTCACAGAATATTTCGTGGAATAGTCTCTTTGGGCACTCGGTGCCCCGATTAAATCCAGGTTATTATGGAGCGGTTTGCTATATTGACCCAATAAGACTGACTGTAATTGCGGATTGTGTGGAAATACCGCCATCCTGAGTTCGGTAGGGAGCACTGCATCCTGCAGTATCGACTCCACCTGGTCAAACTGGGTGTCCTCAGTTCAGATTCCACCTCCAAGAACATATAAGTTTTTTTTTTATAAATGGGGTTTAGCCCAGGGTCTTGAGCCTGATTCCTTTGTGGGAGCTGGACTGACACACTGTGCCCCCAGACCATATATTTTTTGCTTTTTGAGACAGGGTTTTGCTGGGTTGCACAGATCTTGGGCTTGTGAACCTCCTGCCTCCATCCCCCAAGCCACTGGGATTCCAAGCATCCATCACTGCACCTGACTACAAGAGTTTTTATATGTATGTGGGAGCGTGTATGCATGAGGTCTGGAATTTTATTTTATATATATTTTTTTAATTTTAATTTTTATTATTTTATTTTATTTTATTTATTTATTTTGGTACGGGGGTTTGAACCCAGGGTTCTGTGCCTGCTTGTTTGGTAGGTGCTGGACCACCACACTGCACCCCGGGACCCTTTTTTGTTGCTTTTTGAGACAGGGTCTAATTGGGTTGCACAGAAATTGGGCTTGCGTCCCTCCTGCCTCCGACCCCCAAGCCGCTGGGATTGCAGGTGTGCACCACCACATCCGACTACAAGTGTTTTTATTAGTGTTTGGGAGAGTGTATGTGTGAGATTTGTTTCTTTTCTTTCTTTCTTTCTTTCTTTTCCTTTTTATTTTTCTCTTTTTCCTCCCTATTTTTCTTCCTTTCTTCTTTTACTCCCTTCCCTTTTACTATTCTCCTTCTCTATTTCTTAAGCTATATATGTGTCATTGTTTTAATCATTTATCCCTTAAATCTTAACCTTAACATTAATTTTGATGGTAATTTCTATTAGCCTCTGTCCTCTACCTCCTTTTTCCCCCTCTTCTATCACCAGATCCCCCCCTTTCTCACCCCATGGAAGAGAAACAAAATCTATCACCTCCCTAACCCTTACCCCCCTGGGAGTTGGGCTGGTAGACTAAAGTGTCAACCACTCAGACAAAATAGCCAAGAACATACCCACCTCATAAGTTCTAATAAGCACCAGAGATTCAGCACCAATTTCAAAGGAATAACAGAGGAAGAAGTTCTGAATAACCAGGAGAGACAAATTCTATTTCCCGGACCACATTATGGGCAAATCAAGTAAATCTACAAAAACCACAAAGGGGCAGGATGGAGCTGAAGGCTCCACAGATCATAAATCCCCAACAGATAACTCCAAGGACTCGCAATTCTTAGAGATCTCTGATT
>VMDO01007241.1:0-92916 GCA_007922755.1 Pedetes capensis
AAGAAAGAAAGAAAGAAAGAAAGAAAGAAAGAAAGAAAGAGAGAGAGAGGGGGAGAGAGAAAAAGAAAGAAGAAAAGGAAAGAGGAGGGAAGTGGCTAGGGTGCAGCTCAGTGGTAGAGCACTTGCCTAGCACTTGCCTGGGTTCAACCGCACACACCCCCACTGTAAAAACAAAACAAAAACAACTAGAATGTGCTGGGAATGCAACATCTTGTGATAATGAGAGACTAGGCAGAATAGTCCAGGCTCTGCTCCAGTCCCCTCTAGTAACAGATCTTTCAATTCTTGATCCCAGCTTGTCATGTTGCCCTCCACAGCAGGTATGAAACCAGGGTGGGATGCTTTCTAGGACCCCTGAGCTGCGGTGGAGATGGGGCCTGTGCAGGTGAGATTCCCTCCACCCTGGGAAGTTTTCATAAGCTTTGGGAGCCCAGCTCACAATGAATTCTAGACTTCTGTGGTGCCTCATTTCCCATCTGTAGTATATATGAAGATGTTCTGTCTAACTGGATTCAGACAAGTCTGTAATCAATGCACAATGAACCTACTTCATACAAGCGTTTCCATGGATATGCTTTTGCTTTAACTTTCCTAAAGAAACAAGCTTTTCCAAAGTGGTTATACCATTTTATATTCAGAAGAGCAATATGTGAGGTTCCAGTTCTGCATCTTCAACACCACTTGGTATTTGTTTTAAATTTGGCTCTGTGTGGATGTGTAGTAGTATCTTATTGTTTTTAATTTGCATTTCCTCCTGACCAATGATACTGAGAATCTTTGTATCTGTCTTTTTGGCCTTTTATGTATCTTTTGTTAAGTGTTTGTTTAAATGGCACCCAATTGTGTGTGTGTGGGGGGGGTACTGGGGCTTGAACCCAGGGCCTTGTGCTTGCATGCTTTGCAAGTGCTGGACCACTGAGCTGCTCCCCCCAGCCCAGTTTTTTACTTTTTGAGACAGGGTCTCCCTACATTACACAGACTGCCTCTGTTCTCAAACTTGCAATCCTCCTGCCTTCACCTCCTCAACTGCTGGGATTACAGGCATGTTCCACAGCAACCGGCTTGAATGGTACCTATTCTTAATTATGCTGTTTTTCTTCTTTTTGAGTCATAGTTTTAAAAATATAATCTGGATGCCAGTTCTGTCAGAATGAATTGAAAAATTAAATGCAGGCTAAGGATGTAGCTCAATGGTAGAGTACTTGCCAACCACGCACAAGGCTCTAGGTTGATCCCCAGCACTGCAAACTGTGTGCAAGCTACTTCCACTGTATGCAAGCTACACTGTTCTGTCACAGAATTCTTGAGGTCTCTTTGCTGCCTACAGTGTCCTGCTCTCCCAGATATACCAAGAGTTTGCTTCCTGACTTCCTCCAGTTAGTGTTTCAAACGGCCCTTTTCGGTGAGCTCTGTCCTAACTACCTTATTTGAAATAGTCTCTAAGCGGACTAAAGGAAGAGAGTGGATGATGGGGAAGAGGAGGGGGAACAACGTAGAGGGGTAAAGAGGGAGAAAGAGAAAAATACAGGATTCAACTCGATGGGGGGAAAAAGCCTTTAAAATGTACTAAAGTACATAATTTGATGACTAGACATACTTGCATTCTGATCCCCCCTCTCTTTTCTATTTTTCTCCGTAACATATATCCACCCGACAGCTATGTTATTTGCCTGTCTTTCCACGCAGAGAAATGTATTAATAAAGAGCCCCAACCATAAAGGAAATGGAAAATAATTTACAGCCTGTTTAGCCTCTCTGAGAGGATTTTACACAGATAACACCACAATTCTGAGCCTATTCTGGATGAAGGAAAAGGCTTGCTTCGTGCAGGTACCGTTACTCCATCTTTTAAATCAATTTTTTTATTTTTTTGGTACTGGGGGTTGATCCCAGGGCCTCGCGCCTGCATGCTCTGCAAGTGCTGGACCACTGAGCTGCACCTCAGCCCTTTTTTTTTTTTTTTTTTTTACTTTTTGAGACATGGTCTCGCTAAATTATGCAGACTGCCTCTGGTCTCGAATTTGCGATCCTCCCGCCCCCGCCTCCCGAGCCGCTGGGATTACAGGCGTGCGCCACCACGCCCGGCCCGTCTTTTAAATCTTCAACACATATCACCGATGGGGCTTGGCTCCAGAGATTCTCTCTACGTGGCTGCTGGGAGAGCACGAAGCACACTGAGTCTCGACTGCCCTGAAAAAGGACTGTGGAATCCTGAGCAGTGGAAATATATAAAGCGAATCTCAGTGAATGTTTTTCTTTCCACAGAAGAAACTGAAGGCGTCTCACGCAGCCACAACACTGGATAAGGACAAAGCCAATTCAGGACGCCAGACCTCAACTTCCGGCCCCATCCAGTGAATCCTTTTGGCTCTTCCGGAAATGACGTAACAGAGCCTGTTCTCCTCCGCGTCTGCTCAGGACCCAGCTTTGGGAAGAGGGGTCAGGGGAGGGACCAACAAGGGAATCTGCTCATATCCGTAAATACTTGGCGATCTGCCGCGGGTCTACCAGGAATTGGGCTAGAGGAGGGCGGAGATTAGGCGCCACTTCCGGAAGTTGAGGAAGTTGTTTCCGTGGATTCTCCAGAACGCATCCAGCCTGAAAGGTGGGTTCTACCCGCCAGCTAACGGGCCTAGTTGGGAGGCAGTGGGTCATCCCCGAGAGCTTTAATGCTTTTCTTGGGACTATACCTATGGTTCCTTCATAGGTAGTTTACCATGTGCCGACCGAGGCCAGCCTCAGGGAATCAGCGTGGAAATAATAGCCTCTCTCACCAAAAAGCATAACTTAGTTGGTAGACGTTAGGCTGATAGACGGGCAGAAGCGTGGCGCGCCCTGTAGTTCCATTAACTCCAGAGGCCGAGGCGGGAGGATCGTTTGAGCCCGGGAGTTCCAGACCAGCCTGGGCAACCGCTAGACCCCATCTCCTAAAAATACCAGTGATAGGCGCACGGTTTATACTAAAGTGCTCAGTACTGAGAAGGAGCTCGTATTATAGAGACCCAGACACGGAGCCCTGGGCACTCTAGCAAATGGATTCGGAGGGAGGAATGAAGCGGGAAGAGAAGGAACTACCGGTTAGAAAGCGTCTTGACTTGATGCAGATTAGCTATCGAGAGTTAACAGAAGAGGTAGGCAAGACCCAGATCATAGAATATGGGACACCGTGTCGTAAAGTTAAGGCTTTATCATCGGGCCACTAGAACGACCAGATCTGGTTTACATTTTGAAGGGATCACTATGACTGCCGGTGAAATTTGAACTATAGGAGGATAGGGATTTTAGAGTGGAGACCACTCTCGGAAGCTACTGGTGAAGATGAGAGACGGTGGCAGTCGGTATGGGAAAAGTTGTTGTTGTTGTTGTTGTTGTTGTTGTTAGGTGCTGTCGAGTCAGTATCCGACTCACAGCGACCCTCATAGGGTTTTCAATGGCTGAGTGCTTCGGGATTGCCTTGGGAGTGGATTGCCAGGTCCTTCTCCCATTTTTGCGGTGCTGGGAATTGAACTCGGGGCCTCAGAGACTGCAGCACAGCGCTCTATCCACTGAGCTAAATCCCAGCCCATGGGAAAAGTGGACAGATCAAAATTATATTTAGGACGACTGAATACGTGATTTGAGTGAGGAGTAGGTATCTGTCTTAGTTCATTTGCTGTTGCTAACCAGAAAGATACATATGTTTATTTTTGGGTAAAGGTTCCAGTCCAAGGTCCAGAGACCACATTTGGTGATGACTTTGTTGAGACAGCCAAACTGGCTATTACAACTGACTCTCTAGATAAACCATTAATCCAATTATGATCTGAGTGGGTTAATCCATTTATGAGACCAAAGTCCTAATCACCTTTTGAAGGTCCCATCTGGTCCCACCTTTTAATATCTCACATTGGGAATTCAATTGCAATATGGATTTCACAGGGGAAAAACTATAGCAATATCCAGTGATGATTATAAAGTTTCTAGCCTAAATAAGTGAATTACACTAAACAAGAAAAAACTGTTACATGAATGTTTTTAAATGTCATAATGAAACCCATTAAATTATACACTGAAAAATTACTAGTAAAAATAACTGGAATTAAAAAACCAAAGTGTTTTGAGGCTTCCTAAGGGTTCTTTCCCCACTAGTGTTAAAAAAACACAAAATATTTTTTCCTCCCTGATTGTAAGTACTTATGGTTGATTTCTTTGCTCACTGTAGAAAATTCAGAACATACACAACAAAATACTTTTTAATTTAATTAATTAATTTAATTAGTTAATTTTGGGGGACTAGGGGATTTAGCTCAGTTGGTAGAGCGCTGCACTGCAGTCTCTGAGGTTCCTGGTTCCATTCCCAGCACCGCAAAAATGGGAGAAGGACCTGGCAATCCACTCCCAAGGCAATCCCGAAACAGTCTGCCATTGAAAACCCTATGAGGGTCGCTATGAGTTGGATACCGACTCAAGGGCACCTAACAACAACAACATGAGTCAGATACAACTCGATAGCACCTAACAACAACAACAATGGGGATTAAACCCAGGGCAATCCACATGCTAGGCAGTTGCTCTACCACTGCGCTGTACCTCAGCCCCTTTTGTTTATTTTGTTTGGAGACAGGGTCTCAGTAAGATGTTCAGGCTTCCTCTGGCTTGGAACTTGATATCCTGCCCCCGTCTCCTGAGTTTCTGCGTATACAAGCATGTTCCACTGTGCCTGGCCAAGATACTTTTTCTTTTCATAGAGGACAATACAAATCACCTGGTAGGACAGGTGCAGTGGTGCATGCTTGTAACCTCAGCAACTCTGGAGGCTGCGGCAGGAGGACACTGAAATCTAGGCTAGGAGTTGGTTGGTTGGTTGGTTGGTAGGTAGGTAGGTGCCGTCGAGTCGAGTCTGACTTCTAGTGACCCTCATAAGGTTTTCAATGGCTGTTTCAGGATTGCCTTGGGAGTGGGTTGCCACATCCTTCTCCCATTTTGCGGTGCTGGGAATCAAACTTGGGACCTCAGAGACTACAGAGCAGCGCTCTACCAACTGAGCTAAATCCCAGCCCAGGCTAGGGGTATCCTGCAAAATCTATAGAAACCCTGTTTCAAAATGAAAAATGAAAAAAGCTGCTGGGGGTGAAGCTCTGTGGTAGACCACTTGCCTAACAACCCCCTAGTACTGGAAAACAAAATTCACCTAATAATAAAATGGCTGTATTTTTGGTGTGTTTCCATCATGCCTTTTTTTTTTTTCTGTGTTATTATAATTGCAGTTACACTGATTTTAACTTTCTGTGTCTTTTTTTTTTTTTTTTTGAGGGTGTTGAACCCAGGGCCTCGCGCCCGCATGCTTTGCTAGTGTGGGACCACTGAGCTGCACCCTCAGCCCTTTTTTTTTTTTTTTTTTTTTTTTTTTTTTTTTTTTTTTTTTTTTTTTTTTTTTTTTTTTTTTTTTTTTTTTTTTTTTTTTTTTTACTTTTTGAGGCAGGGTCTTGCTAATTTATGCAGACTGCCTCTGCCTTGAGATCCTCCTGCCTCCTCCTCCCAAGCTGCTGGGATCACAGGCATGCACCACCGGGCCTGGCCTGTGTCCATTGTTTTTTTTGTTGTTACATGTTAGCATATCTAAAAGTTGAACTACTTTGTGCCAGGACATTATTTACAAATACTTTTTTGTTGTCTGTACCAGAAAAAGTCAGATGTAATTCCAGCAAAGCAGAGATAACTTTTCGGTGTGTTTGCTTTTCACTATTTTTTCTTTCTATGCAGTTTTTTTAAAAACACAAGGTAGTTACATTTTGTTTTGTTTTCCATTCAGTTGTCTTTAGTGTTATCATTGTTCTATGTCATCAACACTATAGTTTGGATTTTTTTGTTGTTGCTGTTTTGTTTTTGTGATGCTAGGGATTGAACCTAGGTTTTTGTGCATACCAGGCAAGCACTCTACCACTAACTTATATCCTTAGCCCACACTACAGTTTTCAGTGATTGTTTAGCTAGCACAATCAAACCTTGTTAATGGCTAGCTAGGTTTTTCTTAACTTTTCACTGTTAAAATGATGGGAGGAGAGCCGGGCGTGGTGGCGCACGCCTGTAATCCCAGCGGGCTCAGGAGGCGGAGGCAGGAGGGTCCAAGTTCGAGACCGGAAGCAGTCTGCGTAATTTAGCGAGACCCTGTCTCAAAAGAGTAAAAAAAATGGGCTGGGGGTGCAGCTCAGTGGTCCTGCACTTACAAAGTATGCAGGCATGAGGCCCTGGGTTCAATCCCCAGGACCGCAAAAAAAAAAAAAAAAAAAAAGATGGGAGGAACATCTTATTATATGATCCTCTTATTATATAATCCATCTTATTATATAATTTCCAATTAATTCCTTGAGAAAGAGTCCTAGAAATGCAGCCTACCAACTGTAAGGATGAAACGAGCCTAGCACATTCTCTACCAAAATATCATTAAGACTTTGATTTGAGCTGGTGGTGTAGCTCAGGTAAAGCTTAGCCTGTGCAAAGCCCTAGGTTCAAATCCCAACACAAAAAAAGAAAAAAGGATTGATTGAAATTGTTTTAAAAATCGAAATTTCACAATACTTAGTGTTTCGATTCAAAGATATGTCTGTCATATCTTTTGTAGTCACAAATGGTGTAGGCAGCCACTGTCCCACTGAGTAGCACTTCCCTAGTCCTTATGCTTCTTTTATATCTTCCTGTTAAGCTTATGTCTAAGAAAGGGCCATAATAATTTTATGTTGTTGTTGTTGTTAGGTGCCGTCAAGTCGGTATCCGACTCATAGCAACCCTCTGTACAACAGGGGAAACACTATTGTCAGTACTTCTCTGCTGTTCATAGGGTTTTCAATGGCAGATTGATTTTTGGGAGGGGGTTGCCAGGTCCTTCTCCCAAGCCTACAGCTTCTGGTGTTCCCAGGCAGTCTCCCATCCAGGTACTAACCAGGCCTGAACCTGCTTAGCTTCCGAGATCTGACAGGATCGGATGCCACAGGGCTACAGCTGCAGGCATAATAATTGTATGCTCTCTTGCTAATTTGCATGTGTGAAATGAATGTCTTTGGATCAAGTATGATACTTTATTCTTTAAAATTATTTTCTTAATATTTATGTCTAGGTTCTGCTAACATAAATAAAATAGATCAGAAAGTTAAAAAGAATAAGGTATATTAGGGTTTCATTAATACCATAAGTAGGCTGTGGTCTGAAAATTCCTGATATTGTGCTTCTGGTTATCTGCTGGGGAGCAGGCCCTCAACCATGCACGTGAGCCTCCCATCTGAACAGGCAGGGGACCAGCAAACTCCCTTGGCTTTTCCTTAGAAATGGCAAGGGAACTAGAAACATCAGCAGAGTTAGGAAGACATCTCATGAGGATGCCAAATGTGCTTTGGGGATGGATTTTTCTAGTTCAGCAGTTCTGTCATTTCATTAATACAATTTCTTTCTTGTTAGCAAGGATATTTAGTAAGAAATATAATCTTTTATAATCTTTTAAATAAAAGAAATCCACTGGTCTTTTTGGTTTTTTGCAATAGAATCCTGCTTATATATGAAATGCAGTTAACACATCAGCTGGACCTATTTCCTGAATGCAGAGTGACCCTTCTTTTATTTAAAGATGTTAAAAATGCTGGAGACTTGAGAAAAAAAGTCATGGAAGGCACTATTGATGGTTCATTGATAAATCCTACAGTGGTAAGTACAAAGTGTGAGAATGAATTAGCCATACCAGGCATTTGTTGTTGTTGCTGGATACCATTGAGTCAGTGTCCGACTCACAGAGGCCCTATGTACAACAGATGAAACACTATTGTCGTGCTTCTCTGCTAGTCATAGGGTTTTCAATGGCTGATTGTTTTTTGGGAGTGGGTTGCCAGGTCCTTCTCCCACCAGGCTTTTAAGAATATGTTAATTTTTCATAATGTTATAGATTAACCTAAAATTCTGTCATCTTCAGGTAAAAAGTTCTTGCCCGAGTCATACTTGGCCACCCTTGAATTTAACAGTAAATGGAGACAGAAGTGTCAGACCCTGCCCTAGGAAATAAGAAGGGTTTGGTTTAGTTCTGGCCACCTTTGTGGCCTGGCAGATGTCTAATTCTCCAGCTTCTCATCTGCGTATCGAGGATTTGCAGAGGAAGTATAGCAAAGTGGTTAAGAGCACATGCTGTAGGATCATGTTATCAGGGCTTAATCCAGCATTGTCACTTAGTAGGACTTTGAGCAAGTCATAGGGAGCCCTTACATAGTGTTTCTTCTATCCCTAGCATTGTTCTAAGTGCTTAATATATCTAGTTCACTTAACCTAAATGATTCTTTGAACAGAGTATATTATTGTTTGCTGCTGACCAATAAAATACTAAGGAAATTTGCTGAGTTTCCTAGGTGGTAAGTGACAAATCTGGGATTCAGACATTGTTTGTTTCAGGTACCTCATCTATTATGTGTGAATAATATTGGTTTCATTGAGTAGGATATGGCTTTTCTCATATTAGCACTCAATAAATGTTATTTAAAAACTTTTTATGCTGAGTGCCATTGGCGCATGCCTGTAATCTCAGCAACTCAGGAGATGGAGGCAGAAGAATCAGAAGTTTAAAGCCAGAGGCAGCCTCGAATTTAGGAAGACTCTGACTTAAAAGATTAAAAATGGGCTGGGGGTGCAGCTAGTAGTAGAGCACTTGCAAAGTATGTGCCAGGTCCTGGGTTCAACCCCCAAGAACTGCCAAAAAAAAGTATTATTTACCTAAATGCCTTAGAGTTTTAAATATCTATGTTTTTTTTTTATTACCCTAGCCCTCAAGATAGTAGTTTTGAAAATATAGGCCATAAGAATTGTTACGAAGTAAAACAGCTGGAAACTGGAGTTAATGTAGGTAGGGTGCATGTCTTCAGAGTGCTCTAGATTATCTCTGGGTAATTCTTTTTCTCTCTTTGGTAGATTGTCGATCCGTTTCAGATACTTGTGGCAGCAAACAAAGCAGTTCACTTCTACAAATTGGGAAAAATGAAGACAAGAACTCTATCTACTGAAATTATTTTCAACCTTTCCCCAAATAACAATGTAATATGGATTCTCTGACTTTATTTCTGCTGACCTTGTCATAATAATATATGTTCCCCAGTGTTGAGTTGGAGGCTAGGTTTCTGCAAACTGGTTATTGAAAACAGCTCTGGACAGAGTTGAGATTAACACAGATAAGCTTTGGAGTCAGTCTCCATATGAGTAAATGAAAGTTTAACTAAATTAAGTGAAGATAGTATTATCTGTCCTTCTTACCATTAGGGTCAGGAAGATCCCACTAGTATATTTGCTTAAGAAACTGACAAATCCAAAGAATAAAATAGATATTTTGTGTATTCATAGATATTTTGTGTATTCATGCACATCTTTCACTTTCCCTGTAAACTGCTTGAGTGTAGGATGCATTTCTCCATATTCAGTAAAAGGAACTTAGTGGTACCTAGTACAGCCCTAACGCATACTTACATACCCAGTGCATAGGAAGATTTTGTGATTTGAAATTCTCACAGGAATGGATTCTTAATTAAAGTTATTGAACTAATGACATTTCATAGTATATAGCACATGAAAAATGACTACTTTTATTACTGGAGTTTTAGTAATACTACCGTTAAAAACATAGGTATTAATATCACCAAGTTAGGGAGGCTGTGGCATGATTTAAAATATGCATAATTACAAAGTACATACACATACATATTGGATTGCAAAGTTTATAAAATATAGTTAGCATGGTAATAGAATTCCCCATACCTGGAGTAAAATTTACCGTGTGATTTTTATTTCTTAGAGATCATTTGAACTAATTCAAGATACTTCCTATTCAAAACAGTTCTAGGGGCAAAAGAAGCAAATGTGTTCCTAAGGAGAGGTAGATTAACAAGACAAAGGTTAAGGTGCCCTAAAATAAATGACAATGGGAAAATGAGTGCTGAATGTGAAGAATGGTGATGAAGCCATTCAGTGTGGAGGGAGGAGAGTGCTGTGGGGGATAGCTTTGAAGTGGTCTCTGAAGCATGCATTCCACAGCCAAGCCATGGGGAGAACCATGATCAGAGGACAGAGCATGACTGTTGGTGAAACAGAATGAAACAGCAGGAGCCCCAGACTGGCCAGAAGGCAGGATAGTGTGGCTGAGGGTCACTTGGTGCCTTGCATCCAATGCCAGGAAGTCTGGGCTTGATTCCATAGAAGCAAGGCGCAGCTGAAAGCAGGGAGTACTTCAAAGCCAGTAACAGTAGATGTTGGAAAGGGGTTCTTGAAGGAGAAAACTAAGATATGAAAAAAACGAAGAACCTGACTGAGGAAGAAAGCAGGTCAGAAGACATAGGAAAACACTGGTTCATTATCTTGGTTGTGTTTTTTTTCCTTAGATTTCAGAGGCTTTGAAAAAATTTGGTTCCTCAGCAAATGACACTTCAATTCTAATTGTTTATATAGAAGAAGGAGAAAAGCAGATAAACCAAGAATACCTAATATCTCAAGTAGAAGGTCATCAAGTTTCTCTGAAAAATCTTCCTGAAATAACAAATATTCCAGAAGTCAAAAAGGTTTGTAAACCTGTCTTTGTAGAGTGTAATAGATGACAAATAATACTGGTCCTGTCAATCATCAGTGCACCTTTTTTTGAACTTTTAAGAAATGTTAATGTAATTTTTAAAATTACTTGAAAAATAATTAGAAATAAAGAGAACTGAGAGGTGCAAATTATATAAATAATATTTGGAAATATAGTTGATGAAAACATTTTCCATTTTAAGAAAGTAGAGCCGGGCGTGGTGGCACACACCTGTAATCCCAGCAGTTTGGGAGGTGGAGGCAGGAGGATCGCAAGGTCGAGGCCAGAGGCAATATGCATAATTTAGCAAGGCTCTGTCTCAAAAATTAAAATAATGAGCTAGGGGTGCAACTCAGTGGTCCAGCACTTGCAAAGCATGCAGGTGCGAGGCCCTGGGTTCAACCCTAGTACCACAAAAAAACAAAAAGAAAGAAAGAAAAAAAAGAAACTAAGTAGAATCCTCTGTGGCTTTCTGTTTCATCTCATGAGGCTGTAGATGCCTCAGCATGTGTCAACTGCTATGTGTTTCTTCGTCACCAACTTCTACCTCATTCCTACTCCTTATTCAGTGAAATCCCACATGATTTTTTAGTCTTATTTAACTATTACTTACATGATCTGAAGTAGATGTGTTCCTTTTCATATAAGCACTCATCTGCATTTTTGTTTATTGTAATATATAAAGTTAAATAATTTCTTCTTTTTTTTTTTTTTTTTTCTGGGGTTGAACCCAGGGCCTCGCTACTGCATGCTCTGCAAGTGCTGGACCACTGAACTGCACCTCAGTCCATTTTTTACTTTTTGAGATAGGGTCTCGCTATGTTACGCAGACTGCCTCTGGTCTCGAACTTGCGATCCTCCTGCCTCTGCCTCCCAAGCTGCTGGGATTACAGGCATGCGCCACCACCCCGGTGCCAAGTTAAATAATTTCTGAAATGAGTCTGTTAATGTTTGTGCCCTCAGGAGGGATTCACACTGTGAGAATCGAAGCAGTTTATGTGTTACTTACTGTTTCATTTCCAAAGCACATGTGTTAGCATACACTAGATTCTTGAGAAGTACTTAATTAATGAATAAAAAATACAATTGCAAATCTGTTTTTCAGAAAAATTAATGAATTTTCCACCTTGAAAGTTAAAATAATGTCATGGACAAAATACCTGATTTCATATTGAAGTTCAAAGAGTTATTAAGAATACAGATGAAATGAAAGCTAGCTTTTATGCTTCTTAATAATTTTAAGATTCTAGACAGAAATAAGGACTGTAAAAATTTTAGCATAGCTATTGGAAATTGATTTTGGTGTTTTGAAGCAAGGTTTCACTGTGCAGCCCAGGAACTCACTGTGTAGACCAGGCTGCCCTCAAACTCTCATTGATCCTCCCCATCTCCCAAGTGGTGGAATTACAGGCATGCCCCACCACACTCAGCTTGGAAATTGGTTTTAAATTTAAAAGTTTTCAGCAATACTAAAGAGACTTATGTATGTGGGGGAAGGGGGTTGTTGTTGTTTATGTTGGTTTGTTTGTTGAGACATTTGTCCAATTATATAAGCCAGGCTGGCCTCAAACTTGCCATACTCCTGCCTCAGCCTCCTAAGCATTAGGGTGACAAGTGTGTGCCAGCATGCCTGGCTTCCCATAAACTTTTAATGTGATTAATTTCAATTAGTATCATTTTTTTGGTGTAAATGCCTCGCCAAAATAATTGTAGTACATGAAATATGCAACGAAAATCTTTTAAAAAGTGGGTATATTTAAATATCAAGCTTATTTAGTACAAGTAGAATGTAAAAGAAACAATATGAAGTTAATACCTGAATATGTGCTGTAAAAATTGATACAGATTTGGTTTTTATGTTCATAACTATACTTTAAGGGAATATTTAACATAATTGATAAATTACCATCAAATTTAAATATTTAATCATACTTGTGACTTCATACTGTTAACTGAATAGTTGAATGATAATGTCCCTTATGTTTGTTTAATAACAGTTATTAGTACACAAGTATATCAGCAACTCATAATAGGTCTTTCATTTTTACAGCTATATAAACTCTCTTCACAAGAAGAAAGTATTGGGACATTATTGGATGGTATCATTTGTAGAATGTCAACAAAAGATGTTTTGTGAAATATCAGTAATATTAACAGACAACTTCAGCATTAAAGAAAACATTGATTTTTCTTTCCTGATTATAAAATTAACATTATGTTCATCACAGAAAAATTTATAATACAGAATGGTGTAAAAAAGAGACAGAAAGTACTCTTATTCCTAACTTTTTAAGATAATTGCTATTACTATTTTTGTTATTGTCTTCTAGTCTTCTATTTATATTTAAATGTATTTCATTTTTATATAATTGGAATAAAAATTGCAAACATTTCTTGAATGCCTACAGAAATTTTTGCCTTAGTAATTTTATATCCATCAGCTCACATTCCACCCTTTACTAGTAGCTCCTTCATCATTCCGCTTCCAGCCTCTGGATCCTGGTTCTGAATGTATTACACAGAAGCATTTATTTCATTCTCACAGCAGCCTTACCAGGTAGATACTTCTATTTATACAGAAGTTTTTACCCTCATTTGCACAGAAGTCAACTAAAAGATTTTAGATATGTTAAATCACTTGCCTAATATCATATGCCTGCAGCTGTAGCCCTGTGGCATCCGATCCCGTCAGATCTCGGAAGCTAAGCAGGTTCAGGCCTGGTTAGTACCTGGATGGGAGACCGCCTGGGAACACCAGAAGCTGTAGGCTTGGGAGAAGGACCTGGCAACCCCCTCCCAAAAATCAATCTGCCATTGAAAACCCTATGAACAGCAAAGAAGCACTGACAATAGTGTTTCCCCTGTTGTACAGAGGGTCGCTATGAGTCGGATACCGAGTTGACGGCAACTAACAACAACTAACAATGTCATATAGCTAGTGTTAAGTCATATTTGATATAGTTCATTTTTTTTCTCACTTTATCTTATATTTTGATTGTGCCAGTCAAGATAGATTTGGTGAAGGGCCAGATAACAAATAGTTTCCTCCTTGGAAGCCATATGGTCTCTGTTGCAATGACTCCACTTGACTGTTGTAGTTGGAGAGTGCTGCAGATAGCACGTACAGAGCAAGGAGTATGCTTGTGTCCTGGTGATTCCTGATTTACAGAAACAAGCAGTGGATAGGGTTTGATCTGAAGGCTATAATTTGTGGACTTCTGGGTCAGTCTACAATGACAAACATTCCCTAAAACTAACTGGTTGAATATAACAGAAGTTTATGTCTTGTTCACGGCATTAACAGCATGAATCAGGAAGAATACTTGTGATTCAGGAGCCCAAGGAAGTCTTCCTCTCAGTCTGTCCTTCTGGATCACTACACAGCGAGAAGTATGTGAATTTCTTAGTGACTCCAAAAGCTTCCACAAGTGACACATTATTTTGTTTCATTCACACCAACTTCAAAGTTCCTACCATGTGCTGCAAGGTAGAGAAGTAGAGGTCCTTAGGACTAAAGCACATAGCATTTCTTGCATGCTTACCATATTCCAGGCACTGCAGTAGGCACTTTATTCTCACCATTTTGTTTCGTCCTCACTACAGCCCAAAGATACTATGAGTGAGGAATCAGATTTAGTCACTAATTATTTCAAAAAAATCATAAGCCAGGCATTGTAGCACACAACTGTAATCCCAGCACTTGGGAGGGAGGAAGACCATAAGTTTCAGGTCAGCCTGGCCTTCATAGCGAGTCCCTGTCTCAAAAACCAAACCAAAACAAAGGAAACCAAAATCAAACCTGCAGAATAACTGAAAATAGTACAATGAACATCTGTATACCTTTCACATGAATTTCCCATTAGTTAATGTTTGCTGCATTTGCTTGCTTTTCTCCTGTCTACCTATCTACATGCACACTTAATGTTTTTTGTCAAAGTATTGTGAAGTAAGTTGTTTACATAGCACTTAACCGGACATTGTGTTTAGTTCTCATGTCTCTTAGTGTTTAATCTACCACAATTTTTTTTAATGAAGTTGACTTTTTTTGAAGACTGTACTAGATGTCTTTCAGGATTCCTCGTCATCAATTTGTTCTTTATTCCAGTTGGTTTAAATACTTTGCCGTCTAGTGGGTATCCGACTCACAGTGACCCTCATAGGGTTTTCAATGGCTGACTGTTTCAGGATTGCCTTGAGAGGGGGTTGCCAGGTCCTTCTCCCATTTTGGGGGTGCTGGGAATTGAACTCGGGACCTCAGAGACTGCAGCACAGCGCTCTACCAACTGAGCTAAATCCCAGCCCTTCTTAAATACTTTAGGGATTACTAGTATAAGATAATGATTGTGTCTTTCCCATTGCAATTCATCAGGAAGTGCATAATGTTAGTTTGCCCCATTATAGATGAAACAAACTTTGATCACTTGGTTAAGGTGATGCTTTGCCAGATCTCCATTGTAAAGGGTTCTTTCTCCCAGAAGCTTAAGAAGTTTTCCCAAATCTCAAAGTACTGTGGTCAGGATTAAAACTCAGATTTGGGTAGCATCAGATCCTGTTCTCCTAATGAATCTATCATACTGCCTCTTCCTAGACATCACACTCCAAAACATTGTTTTTAATCACTATCTAACATACCACATATGTAATTATTCTTTTAGTTTTACACATTTATGTGGTTAATTTTTTTTCACTTCACTTTTGCAAATAAATCTTTCTACATGTTTCTGTTTCCTTAGTACAGCTTCCCCACAGTGGATGTATTGTGGGGGAAAGAATGAACTCAACAGGTTCAGATGCCACCACTCTTGGAATAACAGTGATTCCAAAGTATATAATTACCTTTTACAATCAGTGTCCTGTGGGCAATAGGAAGATTAATAAAGTAGTTTATCAGTATACTTTTAACTGTTAACATCTAATCTACTGGTAATCAAGTGTAACCAGTTAAATTACATGTTAACCAAGGACAGTGAGACAAGTGTTTATAGAGAACTAGAAAGGCTCAAAGGCTGCAGCAGTTACACAATGCACGTGGCTGGGAGGGGTTGGAAGTCCTGCGGGGGCAAGTGTTTCTAAACTCAGTCTTGAAAAAAGAACACAGCCTTACTGACATGTTGATATTGGCGAACCATGGTATTAGGATGGGCAAGTGGGGCTTGGGGAGAGAAACTTGCCTCCCACCAGACAGAGCTGGTTCTCCTCACAGATGGTTTGTTCCACTAATCCCTAGTGCCTGCCTGATGTCTCAGCCTGCTCTGCTGAAAAGGCAAAAGACAGCAGGCTTTGGGGTCAGAACTACCTAGGTTTGAGTTCCCACCTCCCACAGGGGACTCCAGGTAGGAAAACTCAGCTTTCTGAGCCTTATTTTACCATTTTGACATGGAGATCTTAATACCAACCCTACCCCTTGGCTGTTAGGAATATCAAATTGTGCGGTTTAGGAAAACACTTTTCTCACAGTGCTGGCTGGGAGAAGGACCTGGCAACCCACTCCCCAAAATCAATCTGCCATTGAAAACCCTATGAACAGCAGAGAAGCACTGATAATAGTGTTTCCCCCGTTGTATACAGGGTCGCTATGAGTCGGATACCGACTCAACGGCACCTAACAACAACAACAACACAGTGCTGGCATCCAGTAATTTCTTGGTAAATAATAGCTCTTTCTTCTTCCCTTTATATAGCAAGCAGTGTTGCTGAGGCCAAGAGTACAATAAAATAAGCCTCATTGTTAGTAGGAGGGTATAACAGTGTAGCTTTTTGGAAAACAGTCCAGCATTTCCTCAAAATGTGAAGCACCAAATTACTACATGACTCAGCACTTCACCCTTAGATATAAACCAAAAATATTGAAGGCATATATTCAAACAACTACTCTATACAAATGTTCACAGTATCCGGGCGTGGTGGCACATGTCTGTAATCCCAGGGATTTGGGAGGTGGAAGCAGGAAGATTGCAGGTTCGAGGCCGGAGGTAGCCTGCATAACTTAGTGAGACTCTGTCTTCAATTTAAAAACCAAAACCAAAACCAAACAAACAAAAAACATGGGCAGGAGGTGCAGCTCAATGGCAAAGCACATACAAAGTGTGTATGAGGTTCTGAGTTCAGCCCCTCAGTACCAAAAAAAAAAAAAAAAAAAAAAAAAAAAAAAAAAAAAAAGACAGCACTACTCACAAAATCCAAAAGGTAGAAACAATTCAAATGTTCACTAATGGATGAATGGGTAAACAAATGTCATATTTACAGAAGTGGAATATAATTGAGCCACCAAAAAGAATGAAGTACAAATATATGCTAAAACATGAATGAATTTTGAAAATATTAAGTGAGCCGGGTGTGCCAGCCCACACTTGTAATCTCAGCACTGAGGCAGAAGGATCCCAAGTTCCAGGTCACCCTGGGCTACATTAGTGAGACCTTGTTGAGGAGGTAGGGGAGGAAAATACTAAGTGCAAGAAGCTGGACATAAAGACATAAAATAAAAAGGTCACATACTGTTTGATTCCTTTTACATTAATTATCCAGAATAGGTAAATCTGTAGAGAAAGAAAGCAGCTTCGTGGTTCCTCTGGGGAGAAGGAGCAATAGGGAGCAATAGATTAGTGAGTAAGGGATTTCCTTTTGAGATGATGAAAATATTTTAGAACCATAGAGAGTTGGTGGTGGGGCAGTACTGTGAATGTCCTTAATGCCAGGGAACTGTATACATTAAAGTGATTTATTAAAATTTTAAAATAAAATAAGACTCCTATCTTACTGTAGGAGTCCACTATCTTACCTAGGTCCCTTTAGCCCTTCATAGTTGGCTAAGCAGAGATAGGTAGATTCCTGAGCCTGAGTTTTATCATCTGAAAACAGGGTTGACAGGCTCAAGTGTGCTAAGACTTTCAGACTTCATCTTTACACAGAGAATCACCCATAACTCCTCTACCCAGAGAAGTGTGGCCAACATTTGGTATAAATACCTGGATTTTTCTCTCTGTATGCTTCTGTGTATACTTAGTTTTAAAATTATATGTTTCCAGAATGAAATAAGATATACTGTTTGTCTCTTTTTCTGTTTACTTATTTTGAGACAGATCTCAAGATCATGAGTTCCCCACCGGCCTGGGTTACATTGACTTCAGGGCCAGACTGGGCTACAGAGCTGCTACCAAACGCTCTCTCCTCCACAAGTAAATGAGTGAGTCTAGTTGGGTATACATCTCAGCACTCAGGAGGTTGAGGTAGGGAAATCATAAGCTTGAGGCCAGCCTGGGCTGCATAGTGAGACTCTGTCTTTAAAAAAAAAAAAAGTCTGCACATTTCATTGTGCCTCTTCATGGACACAGGATTGAATACAATTCAGTAAAGATGAAATAAATAAGATTACAAATATGCCAAAAATAGCCTGGATGAAAGAATACACAATAAGGCTCACTATAAGTAATAAAAACTCAAAATAAGATACAGGTTTTATTAGTCTGGTGAACAATTCAAATAACAGGACAAGTATATAAAAATAATAGGGAGGGACTTTGAAGATTAAGTTTTATACCTTCACAGTGAATGTGACTCTTCCAATTTCTTGCATTACTTGGATTATACAAGCAGCTGTTCTCTTGTTTAGTCATTCAACATATTGACTGAACTCCTACTAGGTGCCAAGCTTTCAGAGCACTTAAGATACATCATTGAATCAGAGAGACAAAGCCCCCTGCTTGGTGTGTTCTGCTAAGTAGAAATAAAGAACAAGTATGTACCTACAGAGTTTGGGGTGTGCTACAAGGTGATGAAAAATGTGGAGCCATGTAAGGGGATGGGATGGGCAAGGGCTGGTGGTAAACTGGATTCTTAATCAGGTAGGGTGGGTAGCACTGGCTGAGAAGGAGACCTGGCTGAGAAGGAGCCTTGGCGGAGGGCTGTGGGAGGAAGGGCCTGGGGGGGGAGGGAAATCAGTCAAGTGAATCAAGTTTTCATTCAAATCACCCAAGTTCCATTCTTGAAATTTTGTAACCTCCAAGAGAAGTTGAAATTGGTCATAGACAATTGCTGGGTTGGACAAACTGACAAACAGGGCCTTTACAGGATTGGGAACAGGAGGAGCAGTGGTGGTCCTCCTGATTTAATCCCAAAGCCTCAAAATCCACCTTGGGGAGGGACCTAATCTTTTCCATCTTCCATGATGTGATGGGGATCCTAAATAACAAAAGCCACATTTGGCTTCCTGACAATCTTTTAAAATATCCAGCATTGCTCCTAGAAGGGCCAGCGGTGGAGTTACAGACTTGTTGCTCTTTAAACCCTGCCACATTCCTGCCCGAGAAGCGGGGAGAGCCTGCCTGAGCTTGATTGTCTTCGTATTATCTCACGAACTTATGCTGTAAGAGAGGACTTACTTGATACTCCCTGAGACAACCCCAACTTAACTCTTCTTATTGATTCATATCCTTCATGGAGAATGGAACCTGAAAGGTGGGCTATGCAGTGGTTACTTTGACAGAAGTAATTGAAAGCATCCCCTTCCCTCAAGGACAAGCACTCAGCTGGAAGTACTGGTCACTATCTCTCAGGCCTTAGAGTAAAGTGAAGGGGAAAGAGTCAATATTTACAGACTTTATGTCTTCCTGATTCTCCATGCTCATATGGCCATCTGGAAAGAGAGATATTTCCTAACCACTAATTGTTCCCCAATTAAATATCACAGGGAAATTGATCGACTTCTACAAGCTATCTATGGCCCCAGAGAAGTAGCAGTTATACACTGTCAGGGGCACCAAAACATCACAAATGACATAGCAGAAGAGAATTGATTAGCATACTTAGAGGCCTGAGTGGCTGCAAAGAGAAATCTGAGACTGCCCATGAAGCCACCTTGTGGGAAGACCCCGCCAAAGACATAAAACCCCAATACTTTCAGAAAGAGAAAGAATGGACTCATCACATGGGTATACTTACTCATGCTTCAGGCTGGTTTTGAATAGAAGACAACAAAATGCTTTTGTCTATGGGCCAGTGCTGGCAAACCCTTAAGGCCTTTTTTCCATCTGGGAACAGAAAATACTTGCCAAATGGCTAACATACTGTTTAAACGGGAAGGCCTTCTTAGAACCATTCATAACATCATAAAGGGCTGTGATATCTGTACAAAAGACTCATCCCTCCCATCACAGGCTTCCCGCTCTGGGGTGCCAAGAAAGTGGGGGGCTATTCAGGGGCAGATTGGCAAACACGCCAAAGAGTAAAGGACTACAATTCCTACTTGTTTGGGTGATATCTTTACCAAATGGGTGGAAGCATTTCCCTGTAGGAATAGAAAGGGCTCAGGAAATTGTTAAAGTACTGATGATAGAAATAATCCTCAGATTTGGCCTCCCAAGGAGATCCCAGAGTGATAATCATCCTTCCTTTAAGGCAGCAGTAATTTGGGCAGTTTCTCAGGCCCTCAGAATTGACTATCACCTCCTCTGTGCCTGGAGACCCCAGTGGTCAGGAAAAATGGAAAAGACAAATGACCTCATTAAAAGACACCTAAAAAAAATCTCAAGGAACTCAACTTCCATGGGTGGTTTTACTTCCTCTGGCTCTGCTCAGAATAATAAATACTCTTTAAAAACTGGGACTCAGCCCCTATGAGATACTTTATGGAGGGCCTTTTCTAACAAATGACCTAGTAGTAGATAAGGAAAGAGCAGACTTGATATAGGACATCACACCCTTAGCAAATCTCTTCCTTCTCTTTTGTCCTCTTTGTCTCTGGTATGGGTCGGCCTGCTTTCTATAATTTTGTCTACCCCCATTGCAGCTAAGGTCGCAGATCTCGATTCCTCTTTATCCCACTCATCTTGAACTGTGGATTGAGACAGAGGAGTTACCGTCTGACATTACTAAATCACCCCAGACAGAGCCTGAATACACTTGAGAGACAATTGAGGACCTCAAATGCCTCTTTAGAAGACAACCAGGGTCAGGATCATGGGAAAGTAACCTTACTTCTTCAGCATAAATGGGCTCTGATCCTGAGTCGCTGCCTGCTCTGAGGGTTTGTAATACTGTTTGCCTTACTCTTTTCTTGTTTCCCCAAGCTTACCGTCAGATATCATTTCTAACTGTTTATCCTCTCTGCTGCACTTTTGGCTATACAAGTTACATGCACCCCTACCCCACAAGAGTTTCCATGTCTTTCTATATTCAAGGGAGCACACAGTCTTTTGTGAAGCCAGAATTCTTCTTAAGCCAATGATTGCAGGCTCTGCCTGCTCCTGATCCCTGATGGTTAGGAATCAGCTATCTTGCAGCCTCCCTTGAGTGGGCCCAAATTGAAGTGATCCTACATTCTCACATCCAGTATAATTCATGCCTTAGGAGAACTGCCATCCCAAGTAACACTTGGATGAGGGACTACCAGGATAAACAACAAAAGCAAAAACCAAACATCTCCCAATACAGGGGCCAATCTTTTCTACTGTAGATCTCAAATATCACATTCCTTTTGCATTAAAGTTAAGAATAGAGAAGTCTTCTCTCTCCCAGTTGGAGATCTCTCCAATAACCTTTATAATTATACCATAACTTTAAATTATAATTCATGTTCATATGTGGAGGTTGATTGCAGACACTTTATAGGAAAACTCCGAGTCTCAGGACCTATCTTCCTTGACATCACCACTGCACAGAAAAGATATTCCTACATTTGTCAGGGCTGCCAGTGACCAGAACCTTGCCTTGATCTGTCTCCATGGCAGCCTGGCAGCAGTGTAAACAAACGCAGACTGCTGATATCTCTGCTCATTGCTTATAAATCCCTTCCCTTAGTAAGTTGAACTCATCATATTCGTAGACTCCAAATGATGTAGTCTCTTCTAGGAAAATAAGACTTTCTCATCAGGTAGCCCCCCAGACTGTGCCCATATGCCCCTTACCAGAGCAACCCTGGCTATTCAATATTTCTCTTTTGGCACAGCTAAAATCCTAGGACCCCTGGTCTCTTTCAGATTTCATCATTGGCTATTAAATATCTGTTATTACATCTAGACAGTACTATCTGCCTTGAGACCAAGGGAATCTTCTTTCTCTGCAGAAGAAATGCACATTCCTATCTTCCAGCTAACTGGATCTGAGCCAGCAATCTGATGTATCTTGCTCCAGAAATCAATATTCTCCCTACTGACCAGGCACTCCCTGTCCCTCTTTTCAGTTCTACTGTGTGAAGCAAGTTGTACAACCAATCTCGTTACTAGAAGGCTTGGATATAACTCTAGGGATGGGCACTGGGGTGGCCAGTCTCGGTTTGGCACCACTTGCTTACCATACCCTCGGTCCAGTTAGCTACAGGCCTGGCAGTATCTCCTGGGCCTTTGAGGCCCGCCAGGACCAAGTATATTTCTTAGGCTCTATGGCGATCCCAAACTGTTGTAGACTACATTTGTTACCTACTCCCCAGGGAGGCACCTACCTGGACTTGGGGGAAAAATGCTGTGTACATGCCAATCATTCAGGGATACTTAGGGACATGGTCCAAAAACTTAGAAACCAGGTACCAATGTCTGCAAAAGAGTCTCCCAGGACTCGCTATTCTGGCACCATCCTTGGGAATGGCTTTCTTGGGTGCTCCTCTTTGTGGGATCACTCATGGGATAGGATTGATTCTCCTATTTGGACCCTGCAGCTTAAATTGTCTCACAAAGTTAATTTCTTCTCACCTGGAACCCATCAAACTACAAATGGTTATGGAAATGAAACCACAAATGACAAGTACAAACTTCTGAGGCCCCTGGACTGACCCTCTCTGGAAGAACCCTGACCACTGTTCCCAGTGTCACCACTATCAGCTTGAAGCAGCCAGAGTGGCCATCGTCCTGCACTTCTAACAGCAGTTAGGGTCTCAATTCCAGAAGGGGGAATGAATGGAATTGGAAACCTGCACTGGGCTTGGGGGAGGAAATCAGTCACCTGAGACAGGGCTTTGTTCAAGCCAGCCAAGTTCCATTCTTAAAATTTTGTAACCACCAAGAGAAGCCATGAGTGGTCACTGATGGCTGCTGGGTGGCACAAACCGAGGAGCAGAGCCTTCCAGGTATTGGGCAAGGAGAAGCCTACCAGCACCAACATGGAGGCAATCAACAAGAGGATGGTAGGGCCCAAATTAACCGATCAATACAAGACTACTAAATTTAAAGGATCCAATCATTGTTGCTGTTTAATGCAGTCTTGGTGGGACCCTGTCAATGACTGCCTATCTATCTTAAAGACTGTAAAAACCCTTAGCTGCCACTTAATGGCAACCTGTCAGGACCCCGTCTGTGGCTGTGGAGGCTTTTTCTGTCCTCATTCACTTTTTCTATCCTTTCAGTTAAAACTCTTTCACTTCCACTTGCTTTCCATGTGTGGTCTATTATTCATTTGTTGGTTCTTGAGACCAAGAGGCTGGCACCAGGAAACTCCAGTAACACAGGCAGGTCAGAACTGGCTCTGTGGATTGGTCTAAAGGCCGTGGGTTGGGAGGTCCATGGAAAATATGAGGTCTGCATGAGAATTCTGGTATTCCTTCCCCAGTGGGGCCACACCTTCATGTGCCAGGAAGCCTTGGCCTAGACAGACATGCAGACACAGTGAGGGCAGAGCCACCCAGGACCAGCCTAGAAAGGACAATAGCCCCCAGTGTGTGCCCACCACGTGCTGTCTGGATGGACCCTGAGGGGAGAAGAAGCTGAACTACTGAGGCTGAAAAGCTGAGGGGGTGACAAGGGGTCAGCCTGGCCAGAAAGTCAGGGATGGGATGATAATATCCGATGCCCAAGTGCAGGCTGGGGACAGCTCCCCTCCAGGGGTCCTACTGACGGCTCCAAATGTAGGTAGTCACATAGAATGGAACCTTGGCAGAGCTCAGGCCCCTCTTTCTGAGACACCCAGGCAGGGACACACTGTTTGATATCAGGAACACCTTCCCAGGGGGGTTCTCCAATGCAGCTCCCTATAAAGGCAGAGGAGAGGACATGGCCAACTGGCGACAAATCAGATACTAGGAAGCATTCAGGAGTCATTGTGAAGACACATACATTCAGTAAGCTGGAACATGCTGCACTTTGTATATTTGAAAACACTGTCCCAACACGTGGCCTCTCTGCAGGGGTAGGAGAGAAAGAAAACACTTTCATCATCGAACAAGGACAAGCCTCAGAGGGAGCCTCATCCCAGGCAACCAGCTAGGAGGTTGCAAGGACAGAAGGCAAGTTCTCTCCATAACACAGCCAGAGGACACACCACCCCACACTGCCCTGACAGACAACAGCCAGGACTCAATAAAGGATTTGCCAACTCAGGGTTACACAGTGCTCACCCCAGCCTGATCCAGGTCACTGCAACATCTGGGTTGGCCAAGTGGCCTCAGCCAAAGGAAACAGGGACTCTTATCTTTATGACAGGGCAGATTTTTCCACTTGGAGCCTTTGTTAGGCTGTCCTGTGCTCCAGAGCCTGGGAGGGAGGGGCCACCTCCTGGGATGAATCCTCCTCAAAGAGAGCACCAGGCCCTGGAGAAGACAGATCTGGTGCACAGATGGCAAGAAGCTTATTACCTGGTGAGGTTTGCACACTTCTCACAGGAGCACAGGAAGCATTTTCATGATGAGCTCTCTAAAGACGATGATCTAACAAAAGGGGGAAGTTGCATGTTTTTCACATCTTTTTGAAAATAGGGCAAATTCTGCGTCTTAGTTTTCATTTTTCTCTCTTTATCCTGATTCTGGGAGCAGGGCCCTGACAATCCTGTACCAGGCCACAGGGACTTCTGAGCCAAACACAGACTGTGGGTACTTCTTCCTAACTACTGGGGGTGGTGGTAAGCATGCTTGTTGTTGATGTTAGGTGCCTTCGAGTTGTGTCCAACTCATAGCGACCCTCATAGGATTTTCTTTTCTTTTCTTTCTTTTTTTTTTTCGGTACTGGGGTTTGAACCCAGGGCCTCGCCCTTGCATGCTCTGCAAGACCACTGGGCTGCACCCCCAGCCCATTTTTTTATTTTTTGAGGCAGGGTCTCACTAAGTTACACAGACTGCCTCTGGTCTCAAACTTGTGATCCTCCTGCCTCTGCCTCCCAAGCCACTGGGATTACAGGTGTGCACCACCGTGCCCGGCTCATCCTCATAGGGTTTTCAATGGCTGATTGTTTCAAGATTGCCTCAGAAATGGATTGTCACATCCTTCTCCTATTTTTGCAGTGCTGGGAATTGAACACAGGACTTCAGAGACTGCAGAGTGGCGTTCTACCAGCTGAGCTAAATACCAGCCCCATAAGCATGTTTAGGATTGAACAAATCTGCAGGTTCTTTTACTGAAAATCTTAACCCTGAGGATGTGAAGTGAATTTTAGCTAAGATATCTCAAGATGCTGGGTGGTTCGCTTTTCTCTTCCCTCACTTAGCCCTCATTGGTATCTGTTCACTGTCACACTGCAAGATCTGAATCATGGGAAATTTTGCATCCAGGTTACACCACACTCATTTACTTATTGACCTCAGCATGATCTGTAGTAAATACCACAAATTTGGATAACCTTGCCATGGGGGTCTGGGCCCCTACCGTGATATAGTAGTTGACAATGAACTAGAGCCACAGGCTGTTCAAATGAAGAAATTTCAAAAATTATTTATTTTAAAAGTTCTCAACTTTTTTTTTTTTTTTTTTTTTTTTGGTACTGGAGGTTGAACCCAGGGCCTCACGCTTGCGTGCTTTGCAAGTGCTGGACCACTGAGCAACACCCCCAGCCCATTTTTTCAGTTTTTGAGACAGAGTCTCACTAAGTTACATAGACTGCCTCTGGTCTTGAACTCGCAATCCTCCCGCCTCCGCCTCCCAAGCCGCTGGGATTACAGGCATGCGCCACTGCACCCAGCAAAAGTTCTCAACCTTTTTCAGGTCACAGAAGCCTTGAAGATTTCATATAGAAAATTCAGAAATTTGTTTCATCTAAAACAGCAACTTCACCAGGAAAGCAGAATCTCTCCAGCATTAAGCTAACCCACAGTTCCTAAAACCATCAATCACAGACCACGGCCTTCAGGACAGTCTGGCTAGGCCTCCTGCCCTGCACTGTGAGGCTGCGCTCAGGCTCAAGTACAGACCTTTGCAAACCCTCTGCTCTGTTTAGGAATTCCAAAACGTGACTGGAGCCCCATCCCACGGAAACCTGCACCTGTCTCCTCACCTTCACGTCACAAACCCCTCCAGCCTAGAAAGGATCATGTCTGCTCCCATGGTGGGGAAGCCTGGCCAGCTAAGGTTCTCCCAGACTTGCTGTTTGTGGCAGGTCTCAGGCCCTGGGAGGCTCCAGTCCTAGAACAGAGTCCTGGGTCTTCCCTCGGAGTTTGGCCTATGAGTGCCCATGTATTAGAGATGAAGTACCTGGGAAAGAGGCAACAATCCTGCACATATCATCCAGACCCAATCCCAGCTCACTCTTGTATCAGAGGCTTCCAGGATGACATTTTTTAGCTTGAGACACTGTAGAGTCCCTTAGCATTTGGAGACAGAAGTTGAACCAGACTGTTTTCCAAGGTGGGAAGATGTGGGACACTCCCCAATGCCATATCCTCTTCCTGGACCCATAGGAACGCTCCATGCCCCACCTCAGTCATGCTGGCCCATGTGAGTGGGTCCAGTCACCTCCATGAGGGTCCAACCCTTCCATCCTCCCCAACTTCCTACCCCTCTGCAGTGACAAGGGACTAGGAAAGACAGAGTGGATCCCTGGCCCAATTCTCACAGCACCACACCTAGCCCCTTTGCTGTGTGTCTCTGCAGATCCTGTATTACGGAAGAGGCACCATTTCTACCCAACACTTGGATCTTTCCACATGTGACACCTGCAGGGGCTTGGAACAGCCTTTGCTCCTATCTGCTTTTACTCTGGCTGTTCTCCACAGACCTCAAGCCCTGCTTGAGCTGGCCTGCAGGAACAGCATGATATTCAGTGGCCCTAGCACTGCAGCCAATCCAGGACATTTGCACAGGTGACCTGAGACCCTGAGAACTGCCCCCCAGGGCCCAGAGAAACTGTGGGTCCACAGGCTCACAAGATCAGCAAAGGTTTATTATTGCTTTGTGTTATTTGTTATGCAACATTCCATGGTGAGTGTTGATGAATGAAACCCAGGCACTCCAGAAAGATCGAGAGGAACAAAATCCCTAAACCCCATTAGACCATCAAAAACATTGGTCTCTGACAGCACAAGCAATGAGCTTCACTATTTACATCAAATATCAGGTTTCTTTGTTTCCTCAGCAGAATGGAATGGATCTGGACTCATACCCAGACACAGAAGTCACAGATCCCTTTCCTGAGCAGAAGGGAGGCAGTACTTTAATCGAACTGTTTTAATAGCCATCAGCCTCAAGGATATACTCATGAAGTATTGTTCTGTCTTCTGGAAGCCCAGGCCTTGGTATAAGGCCAAGGCGGAAGTCTGAATCGTGCTAGTGTCAAGGACAACTTCGCTGTAATCCTGGTCTCTTGCAAACTGGAGGACAGTCCTGGCGAGGGCTTTTGCTATGCCAACTCCTCGGAGCTCCATGGCGACAGACATGTGAAAGAGCTGCAACTGTTTCCTGCCTGGGGAGGCATCCTCCACTGGCAGGGCACCCACTATGCCCACCACCTGCCCCCCAAACTCAGCCACCCAGAAACAGGAGCCCTGTGCACTCAGGTAGGATTTGGAGATGTCAGCCAGATCTGTGTGCAAACATGCGTCCACATACTTCTTCCAGGGCTGTCTGGCAAGGAGCCACAGGAAAAGGAGCAGGGTGAGGCTGCCTGCAACAGCCAGGAGCCAGGAGCCCGAGACCAGGAGTAGAGTGAGAGGCACCCCAAGTAAGAACAGGAGGGTGCTGGGTAGCGTCAGCAAATAGCGGAAGGTGGTAGGGATGTGCTCCTCCATGCCCTTGGAGAACAAGGCCAGGACAGCATTGTAGTCCCTCTCCTGGTATTTGCGGATGTGGTAAGGAGCCATGGGGAGGTTGCTGGGTCTGAAATCACAATGTCAACAATCAACACCAAGACATATCTGCACACATTCCCTGCAGCCACGGAGAAGAAAGAGGAAGGCAAATAAGTTCCCCACATCCACAGCTCCCAGCCTGCCAGGACCATGGAGACCCGGCTCAAGGGCGTGTCTTTCTGATGTCACCCAACAGAAAGCTTAACACCACCAGTGGTAGAATGTGTTGGCTCAGAAACACGAGTGGGACCCCATGCTTTCTCTCATTTCTAGCTGGGTGGCCTTAGCCATGTCGCATAAGCTCTCTGAGCCTTGGTGCCTTCATGTGCACAACAAAGTATGATGACACCTGTTTTCTGGGGTGGTTTTAATATGCTGCACTGGTATGTATAGTTCCTTCCCTCCCCCATCCTTACCCTGTTTGGGGCTCTCTGAACCTCCTGGTACATGGTGATGGCTCCCTGTGGCAGGCAGACTTCATGTCCCAGGCCTTTGGTCCCTCTCCAGGGCCAATACTTTGCAGAAAGCCTGTGTCCAAAGCCCAAGCTGCAGCAAAGCCTCAGTCCCCCAAATTTAAACATTGAGACTGCTGAGAAAGCAAAAGAGGCCAGCACCAAACACCCACCCTTGAGCTCTTAGGGAAGCTGTGGGATCCCAGGCCCACACTGCGAGCCCTGGCCTGCACCTGTGTCCTCTTACCTGCTGCCACGGAACTGAGTGTGTCCAGGACAACATTAGCTTCTGATTAGATCAAGGAGAGATTATCTCCCTCTGCCTCGCCTCTGGGGAGTAGGCTATTGGCTCCTCCTTGGCTGACTCCTGCCTTCCTGGGCAAGAGTCCAGGCCCGTTTGGCTCAGCAACAAGCTCCTTCACAGCTGGGCTTTATCTGACCAAGCTGAACCTGGTCCTAGAACTGTGGAGCCTGGCCGTTCCCACACTGACTCCCCATGTCCTCCTTTCCGTCAGGCCCCCACTCAGCTTCCATGGCGATGCACCTGCTGTGCTGCGGGTGTCCTCTTCAGTCACCAGCTGACAACCAGTTGACAGGTCCAGGGGGCAGCTTCAGGGAGCCCTGGTGGCCACCCAATGCCAGTGCCTCCCTCTTCTCGGTCATGTTGGCTGAAGTTGGGCCTCGCTGGGATGGGCCAGAGCTCCTGACAAGGGAGTCCCTGCACGTGGACGCTCCTCTGTGGAAGGGATGCTTCCCTTCCTGACAGCGGTGCAGCCTTGGCCCATGAGTCCTGACCTGGGCCACCCCTGAGGCCCTGGCTCTGTTTGTTCAGCTTCCTGAGTCTTGATGACACCAGTGGCCACCCTGGTCTGCAGGTTTAGCTCAGGCTCATGTGGCCAGGGGCTGAAGGGCCCTTGGGATGACCTTGAAGGAGCTCCTCAGGAGCTATGGGGTTGGGGGAGACAGGTGGATGCCCTTGAAGTGTGACAGGCAGGAGAGGAGCAGATATGTGGACAGACGGGAGAGGGTGATGTGGCTTCCCAAGGAAGATGCTTAGACCTAGAGCCCAGGAGAGGTCGCTCCACAGGCGCCGAGGGGAGATTCTCAGGCTGAGGGAGGAGAAGTGTGGACAACCTTGAGGCAGGATGAAGGTGCAGGTTTTGGGGAATGATGGCCACCACTTAGGGGAACATGACCCACCTGGTCAACAATGTAGGGAGCGGGTGGGGGTGGCAGAGGTCTGGACCTCAGGAGCCATCTTCAAGCTTATAGAGCAAGGACTCTATTAGGGGAGCATGAAAGATGGTAGATGTGCTTTTAGCTGGGGGGGCAACATGAGCAGCGTGTGTGTGTGTGTGTGTGTGTGAGAGAGAGAGAGAGAGAGAGAGAGAGAGAGAGAGAGAGAGAGAGTTTACATCACTTCATCTATATGTAGTAAATTGATCAGGAGAGACAATGTTATCAGATTGGGCTTGGAGGGGCATTGGGGACACAAATAGGAGTGGTTAACATGATTCAAATGTGGAAGAGCACGAAGAAGGATTGCAACAAGACCAGGATTGCAACAAGAACATCCAGGAGGATGCTGGGCAGAGGCTGGAGCTCAGGACTTGCCTGTAAGTGCTGCCTGAAGCTTCCTCATGGTGAACCAGAAGCTGGGGGTAGAGGCTGGAACCCAGGGCCTTGGTGGAGGATTTTGAGCTTTGGGATCTCCAACTGCTGACAAGATCTCAAGTTTAACATTTAGCATTGCTGGGCATGGAGGCACAGGCATGTAATCCCAGCACTCAGGAGGCTGAGGCAGGAGGACAAGAGTGTGAGGCCAGCCTGGTCTACATAGTGAGTTCCAGGCCAGCGCGGTCTACATGGCCAGACTCTGCCTTAATGAAACAAAAGAAACAAACACACAAAAACCCTCATATTTAGTATCAATTCTGGGTGGTGAGTCCATAGGTATTTGTTACATTGTCTTCAGTACATTTTCTATGGTCCCTAACCCTTGAATGCTAAGCGGAAGTTGAACTGGGAATTGGAGGCAGGGAACTGAGGGCTCCAGGCGCAGAGAAGGCTGCTGGCGAGAGCCTGGGGAATATTAATCCAGGAGAAATCAATGTCAAGCTGAAGGGCAAGAGGCTTGTGAGCTGCTTCTGTCCTCAGTCTACCCATGCTTGGAGGTGACCTTGGCTTCCCTAAAGCCTCAGCTTGCATTCAGGTTTTTCACCTTTCCCAGGCTTCAGGGTAGCATCTGCATTTTGGGGGACCTCTGGACAAGGCCTGGGTTTTCTCTGTCACAACTGATTCATTTCTCTGTTCAGCACAGAGTGGCTGAGTCCCTGTCATATGCCAGGCCCTGTGCTTGGCATTTGGGCAGATGTTGGAGTCATGGCTGCTGCCACAGCATGACACAGCTGCTGGGCTCAGGACACTGCGTGGCACAGACATCCACATCCAGACTCACTTTGTAGAGGCTGAACCTGACGGGTAGGTCTTTTAAGTTGTCAGTATGGAAAATTCACCTACAATGGCTTCAGGAATGGAGGTGGTGCAATGGCTCCTGAAACTGCCATGTGCTGAATGGGGACAGAGTGACCTGGGGGTGGGTTTGAACTTGTGACTTTTCTGTTATTCTAGTTGCACAGTCACCTTCCATCCACCACTGACCTCATCAGATGTAGGATGCCCTCCAGCCATGATTGAACCACAGCTTTCCTTGTCCCACCAGCTGAAAGATGAGGACTGGAACTCAGCATTCCCTGAGTCAGTGGGTGTTAAAATGGTCCATCTCCAGGTCACTCACATTTCCTGAGGACTATACATATACATTCCACTGCCTGCTCCGGCTTATAGTTATCTTAACAAGGCGTCCTGTCCCTCAAATACCAGAAGCTTAATGGAGATGGAGAACCAATGTGATTCAGGGAATCCAGATCTCCAGTAGAGACAGAGACCCCCAGGTGCCCAAGGTTACCAACACCGCAATAGGAAGGGGGCTTCCTGTGAACCCAAATGTGGCTGCATGCCAATACTGATGGAGCACCAATGGGAGACCTAGGATGCTGGCGGCCTGACAGAGAGAGGGAACCACAGCATGGGCAGGCGCTGAGGGGGAGTCACCTGACCACTGCCCATGAGGGTGGGAGGGGTCAGGGCCTCCCTCAGGCAGGCCTGGGCTCTGGTATACAGCAGGTGCGTGCTCACGTTGGCATTCATGCATTTGCACACATGATAAGATCCCAGAGTGCAAATATCCTGAGCCCCCAGTCTTCCCGGGCTGGGATTTGGCTCAGTGGGTAGAGCGCTGCGCTGCAGTCTCTGAGGTCCCGAGTTCAATTCCCAGCACCGCAAAAATGGGAGAAGGGCCTGGCAATCCACTCCCAAAGCAATCCTGAAACAGTCAGCCATTGAAAACCCTATGAGGGTCGCTATGAGTCAGATACCGACTTGACGGCACCTAACAACAACAACAACAACCACCAGTCTTCCCTCTCTGGTTGAGCTTATTATGGGATAGGCAGGACTAAGAGGTAGATGTTCTGATGGTGGGGGATGAGCAAAGCATTAGGAGGAGACTGGAGGACACCTTTTGCTTTAGCACCTCTGAACTGTGAGTGAATTTCACATTGATTCCAACATAAACAGCACAACTTGAGTCTCTTACTCCTGCTGGTTTCCAAAAGAAAATGTTTTGCAACTTAACATGAGTTTAACGGGCCCTGACACCCGCAACCTCCCCCTGACTTCCTGGGAGGCCACAGTGGCTCTGACAGGGCCTGGAGGTGGAGGCCACAGCCCCCTCTGCCCCTCCTTCCAGCACAGATTACAGGTCTCACAGCACACTTCTCCCAGTGGGTAGAGGATGCACTAACAGCGCCAAGATTTCTAAAAGGGAGAGAGGACATATCTTACCTTTCTTGTTATATTGTGTTTTTAAAAATAGAATTCTGGGTCTTAGTTTTTCATTATTTCTTCCCCTTGCTACACTCTGCCTCTTCCTCCTAATCTTTTTTTTTTTTTTTTTTTTTTATGTGGTACTGGGGGTTGAACCCAGGGCCTCATGCTTGCATGCTCTGCAAGTGCTGGACCACTGAGCTGCACCCTCAGCCCATTTTTTTTACTTTTTGAGACAGGGGCTCACTAAGTTATGCAGACTGCCTCTGGTCTCAAACTTGCAATCCTCCTGCCTCCGTCTCCCAAACTGCTGGGATTACAGGCGTGCGCCACTGCGCCCAACTTCCTCCTCCTCCTTTTTTTTCCCCTCTCCTTCTTCTTCTTTTGTGGTCCACGCTGAACCTAGGGTCCCATGCATACTTTGCAAGCACTCTACCACTGAGCTGCACCTCCAGTCCCACCTTTTGGTGATTTTTTAATATTGAGTCAGGATCTCACTAACTGACACAGGCTGCCTCTAGCCTTGACTTCAATATCCTCTTGCCTTGGCCTCCCAAGTAACTGGGATTGTAGGCATGCACCACAGCACCCAGCTACCCTTACTCTGCTTCTAAGGGCAGTGGGCGAAGACTCCTGTGTCAGGCCACCAGGACTTCCCAAGGACAGGAAATTTCTCTTTTTCTTCATTATTAGGTGGAAAATGAACTTGTGTAGAATTTTGTATAAAACTGAAAGTTCCTTTCTGGAAAAATAATAACTCTGAGGAAATAAGTTAGCTCAAGGTGCTGGGTTGTTCATTTGCCCTCTTCCTTTGCATCGGCCTCACTGTCCAGGCTACATCATACATCTTTACTTATCTACGTTGGCATGATCTGTGGTAAATACCCAAATCCAGGGCACATCCCATGGGGCTCTGAGATCCCTGTCGTGATTTAGTAATTGACAATGAACTAGAATCATGGTCTAGTCAAGTGAAAACATTTCAGAAAGTATCTAGTTTGAAGGTCTCAATGTTTTTGGGATCACAGACATGCTAAGGATTTGACGTAGAAAATGATTTCAGAAATTTGTCTCAGCTGGATAAGCAAGTTCACCAGTGAAGTGAGATCTTGCCAGAAGTAGGCTGGCCCATGCTTTACTGAAAGCACCAACCATGAACTTCAGGGCTAGGGATGTAGCTAGTGTGAGAGCACTGGCCTAGTATGCATGAAGCCTTGGGTTTGATATCCAGCACTGGAAAGTAAAGAGTACATTGCTGATGAACTTCAGAATTCAGGAGAAGCTGGGCAGTAAGGCTCCCTTAAGGCCTCAATGCACATCCTCTTCTCTGCTTGGGAATTCCCAAACTTTTTAAGGGTGTACGTGTTGGTCAGTTTTTCATTGCTGTGACGAAACACCTGAAAAAGTCCCCTGAAAGGAGAAAAGGTTTATTTGTGCCCATGGTTTCTGGTGTTTCAGTCCGCTGGGCCTGGGATGAGGCAGAACATCATGGGAAAAAGGCAGAGTGGACCAAGCTGCTCGCTCCATGGAGGCCAACAGCAGGGGAAGAAGGGGGAGGGGCCAGGGACAAGATAGACCTGTAAGGACATGTCCTCGTAGGTGACCTAGGTCCTCACTAGGCCCCACCCCCTCTGAATAGCGCCACCATCTGGGGACCAAGCCTTCAGCACATGAGTCTGGGGGACATCCCACATCCGAGTGGTAACAGTGTCCCACTCCTGCCCCCACCCAGCACCTGGTTTCATCTCCATGTCACCAACCCTGGTAAGAGAGGAGTTATTTCCTTTCTGGAGGTGAGGAAGCCTGGCTGGCCAGTGTTCTCCCAGACATGCTGTTTGTGTCAGGTCTCAGGCCCTGGAAGGCCGAGTCCTAGAACTGAGTCCTGGGGTTTCTTTGGAGTTTGGCCAGAAGCTTCCACCCCAGGACACTGAGGCTCAGGGCTGGGATGGAAGGACTAATGAAGAAGAAGCACTAAAACCAGTCCTCATTGAACAGCACTGTGAACGTCCATAACACCGCTGACTTGTGCACTCACATGATTGTGTTGGTAACTGCAGGGATGTATATTGTGAAATCTAACTAGCAACAGTTTTATCAGTTGTTAACCAAATAGATTAATCAATAAAGAAAGCCAGTTGGTTATGCAGGACAGATCTCAGTGTGTAGTGTGTGCCCACTAGCATGAAATATTCACCAAATACTCTGGTAGAGCCACACTTTGCACAAAGGCCACGGTAACCTTCTCTAGCAAGTACCCTGCCAGGATGTCTGTTCAATGACTGTTGGCTCTAGCTGGGCATAGTGCCATTCTCATTACTGATCCCTGAAACCTTGGATTTTAATCCTTGTGCCCAAGGGTTAGCGTTTCGAAATGTCTTACATAACTCTCAACACTTCTCCTTAAATCATTCCCATTACCTCAACCATATGAGAGAACACAGTTACCGTGGTGCGCATGCATGTGTGTGTGCACGCGCGCGCGCGCACACACACACACACACACACTCACTCATACACACAATTGTAATGCTCTACTGTTCTCTGTTAAACAAACTTTGAAGAATCACCCTCCATATATTATTTTGCCATTATGAAAAGAGAAAATGGACTCCCAGGGTCGTCCCTCCCACAGCATCTTACTGTGGACACTGTTGTGGTTTCAGCTCTGTGTTGGGTAGGGACATGGCAGAAGAAGGAAGCATCTCAGAAAGGAATATCAGGGCTCATGGGTTAGACATGTGCTCTGGGCTGGAGGGAGGAACAGGGGGGGATTGTGGCTCCCAGCTCTAGGCCCTGTCAGAGCAGCTGTGGCCTCCAAGGAAGCCAGGGTAATTGTGGAGGTCAAGGTCCATTAGGCTCATGTTAAGTTGGAAAACCAGGTTAATATTTCTTAGACTGTCATTATAGCAGCCCTTGGCTCCCCACCTGCCTTTCTTAGTTCACCTTATGCTTAACATTCAAGTGCAAAGTTTACTATAATTATTTTTTTGGTACTGGGAAGGAGTTGAACCTAGGGCCTCATACTGGAAAGCAAGCACTACGTCACTGAGCTGCAGCTCTAGCCCATTTTTTATTTTGCGACAGCATCTCACTGAGTTGTGCAGGCTGCCTCTGGCCTTGAACTTGCGATCTTCCTGCCTCCTCCTGCTCCTCAGTTGCTGGGATTACCTGTGTGCACCATGGCACTGGCTCTCAAGCATTAAGTTCAGATCTGAACAGACATGGGAGCCCTAAGGCTCAGCAGCCGCCACCAGGGCCCCGGGTTCCAGCCTCTACCCCAGCTTCTGGCGTGCCATGAGGAAGCTGCAGGCAGCACCTACAGGCAAGTCTTGGGCTTTCCAGACTCGGCCTCTGCCCAGTGTCCTGAATGCTCTTATCAAAAACCTGGCAGTCATCTAACCCCTTCCTCATACACAGCCCCATTTGCATCATTCTAACTCCTGCCTTTTCTACCCCCAAATGCCCTTCCAAGTGGTGGGGATTTCTCATCTCAAGTGTTTATAATGACAGGCTACCTATCTCTCTAGGCACTTAGCCAGTGCACATTTCTCCCTTGTCAACAGGAACAAAGTTCTCCCAGAAAACAGTGAGTGCATTGGGTACACAGGACTGTGGACAAACAGGATCTTTGAGCAAATTAGAAAAAAAGCTTTTCCTTTGGCCAGACTCAGCTATGTGCCAAGTTCCTCTCTTAGGAATCAGCACACATGGGATTATAGCTCCCAGTGGGCCTTGTTAGCTAGGAGCTCTTGTGTAGTGTGCAACCTTCACACCTCTACCTGGGATCTCTTTTAGCAAGGATCATCCACATGCCCCTAGAGGAATCTCCTATTCCTGCCACATCTGATTCTTGCTTCATGGGAGTTAAGGCTCATGTGTCCATGGGGGATGCATACGTGCATGCACAAACCCCCCTCACACCCCAGTCATTTAGCTTCCCAGATAAAAGCATATTAAGGCCTCCAGTGCACTTGGGCAATCTACAAGCTACAATCTACAAGCGAGCCAACATGCTGACCCTGCAGGATCAGACCCTGCTGCCTCCCTCACTTCCCCCCTCGGTGCCAGCATCAGCCATGTTCCCCTAAGTGGTGGCCATCAATCTCCAAAACCTGCGCACTCCTACTGCCTCAGGGTTGTCCACACTTCTCCCTCAGCCTGAGAATCTCCCCTCGGCGCCTGCGGAGCAACCTCTCCTGGGCTCTTGGTCTAAGCATCTTCCTTGGGAAGCCCCATCAGCCTCTCCCCCATCTGTCCACATATCTGCCCCTCCACAGCCTGTCACACTGTAAGGTGTCCACCTGTCTCCCCAAAACCCAAAGCCCCTGAGTTGCTCCTTCAAGGTCACACCCCTCATTAGCCACTTCTCTGCATTCTCCCAAGAACCCTTTGGCCCCTGGCCACATGAGCCTGAGCTAAATCTGTGGACCACAGTGGCCGCCCATGTCATCAAGCTTCAGGAAGCTAAGCGAGCAGAGCTAGGGCCTCAGGGGTCGGCCAGGTTGGGACCCATAGACTGAGGCTGTGCCACTGTCAGGAAGGGAAGTGTCCCTTCCACAGAGGAGTGTCCATGTGCAGGGACTCCCTTGTCAGGAGCTATGGCCCATCCCAGCAAGGCCCAGCCTCAGCCAACATGGCTGAGAAGAGAGATGCACCAGCACTGGGCAGCCACCAAGGGTCCTTGCAGCTGCCCCATCTAGAGTTGTTAGCTGGTTGTCACCTGTGCTGGCAGCTGAAGAGGACACCCACTGTACAGCAGGTGTATCACCGTGGAGGCTAAGTGGGGGCTGACGGAGAGGAGGACGCAGGGAAGTCAGGGTGGGAATGGCCAGGCTCCATGGTTCTAGGACCAGGTTCAGCTTGGGCAGGTGAAACCCTGCTGTGAAGGACATTGTTGCTGAGCCAGGGGACCTGGACTCTTGTTCACGACAAGAGAGGCCAAGGTGAGTGGCCCAGTGCCTAGCAGGTGTGCATGTGTGTGGAGCAGGGTGGCCTCTGAGAAGGCGAGTGTTCTAGGCGAGGATGCCACAGCCTGAGGGAACAGGTAGAGGGACAGAGGCCTCCCTGAGGTGAGGATTCTGGTCCACCCCAGAGCCTATTTCTGCCCTCATGTTAATTCTGCCAAAGTCACACAGGTGAGTGGCTTTGGCTCCCTGCTCGGTCACAGCCCAGCTCCTTGACTGTGGGGTTTATGATTATCAAACTTTAAGGTGCCAACCAATGAGGTGAGTACCAAGGTCTGTCCCCCTGAAGTGGTGCAGGCCCCACATCATTTCTCTTCGATGTCAGTCAGAGGTATAGTGCTGAGGCTGACCTAGACACACTCAAGTCTGCGGGTGAGTGGGCAGGGGGACAGGGTTGGGGCTGTCAGTGTGGGCCTGAGGTCCCACAGACGTGGTAATCTCCAGGCTCTGTGGTTGGCCAATTGGCCTCTTCAAAAGCCTAAACCCTTATAATTAGAGGGAAGGCTCTGCTGAAACTTGGGACTGGGAACACAGGCTTTCTGCAATGCATGGACCCTGGAGAGGGAACAAAGCTGGGACACAAAGTTGTCAGCCACAGGGAGCTGTGCCTATGTACTAAATGTTCAGAAAGCCCCAACTGTGGCAAGTAAGGTGGAAGGCAAGGAATTGTTTATATCAGTGCTTCATGTAAGTTACTGTGTTAAATCTCAAAACAACCCCAGAAGGCAGGTGGTACATTACTCTGTTCTGCAGATGAAGACAGACATGCCCAGAGAGATTATGTGACATGCCCAAGGTCACACAGCTAGAAACAGGAGGAACCAATTTTCCCATCCCAGTGGTGGTGTCAAGCTTTCTCTTGGGTGACAGCAGAAAGACGCACCTTTGAGCAGGGTCTCCATCGTTCCTGGGAGGCTGGCAGCTGGAGGAGTGGGGACTCATGAGCCTTCCTCTCTCTTCTCAGGGAAGCAGAAAAGGCCTGTGGACAGGTCTGGCTGTCTCTCAGGGGCGTTGAGATTTCAGATCCAGACGACTCCGCATGGCTTCTTACCATATCCGCAAATACCAAGAGAGTGACCGCAAGTGGGTCCTGGCTTTGTTTTCCCGCGGCCTGGAAGAGCATATCCCTGCTGCCTTCTTCCACTTGCTGATGCTGCGCCAAACCCTCCTGCTCTTACTTGGGGTGCCTCTTACTCTACTCCTGGTCTCAGGCTCCTGGCTCCTGGCTGTGGTGTGCAGCCTCACCCTGCTCCTTTTCCTGTGGCTCATTGCCAGATACCCCTGGAAGAAGTATGTGGACGAACGTTTGCACACAGACATGGCTGACATCACCAAATCTTACCTGAGTGCACAGGGCTCCTGCTTCTGGGTGGCTGAGTCTGAGGGGAAGGGAGTTGGCATAGTGAGTGCTAGTCCAATCGAGGATCCCCTCCTGGGGAAGAAGCAGTTGCGCCTACGTACCATGTCTGTGGCCTTGGAGCAACGAAGGCAAGGGATAGGGAAAGCCCTGGTCAGGACTGTCCTCCAGTTTGCCCGGGACCAGGGCTATAGTGAAGTTGTCCTTGGCACCACTAACGTGCATAAAGATGCTCTGGCCTTCTACCAAGGCCTGGGCTTCAAGAAGACAAGACAGTACTTCCGCACAAAGCTTGCGAGGCTAAGTGATTCTTCTATAATTCAGTTAAAGTACCTCCTCCCTTCTGATCAGGAAGGTGGCCTGTGACCTATTTCTTTGTCTATCAATTAGAATGTGGTTCTGCTGTAGTAGCAAGCAAACCCTGATAATTTCATTGTTACAAATTATAAAATTTTGTTGCCACGCACATGAATGTAACATGTTTGAAGTTGGGGTATGGGCGGTGAGGTGTGGGCAGTGGGATGGGCAGTGGGTTCTCTTCCGCATTACTGCTTTCTGGGATGCCTCTCATTTTTCTAACATCATGGTGATGCTGGACAAACCCCCCCCCCCCGAATAATAATAAACCTTTATTTACCTTGTAAGTGTGTGGGCCAACAGTTTCTGCTGGACTTGGCAGGGCAGCACTCTGGGTCTCAGGATCCTTGTGGAAATGTCCTGGGCTGGCTGCAGAGCCAGGGCTACTGGGCATTATGCTGTTCATGCAGGGCTGGAGGTCACTGGAGAACAGTCAAAACAAAGACAGGAACAAAGACAGGAACAAAGGCCCCCCCAGGCAATGCATGAGGAAAGATAAGAGACTCAGGTAGACATGGAGCCTCCTCTGTCAGACAGAAGTTGCAGAGTCACAGAACAAAGGGGTGGGATGTGGCCCTGTCACACACCCAGTCCACTCTGCTGTCTCTGCAGAAGGGATAGAAAAGTGGGTGAGGCTGGAACAGGGGATATTTTCATGGGGAGACCTGGATCGGTAGAATGCACATGGAACCAGCTGGACCTAGTGACATGTGCCAACATGGCTGAAGGTAGGGCAGGCATGGCGGCTACCTGTGTGCAGAAAGATTGGGGAGGGTCCCAGGTCTGCCATGGGAGGAGGTAAGAATCAGAGTAGGGAGCGAGGCTTCATCTGTTTTTATAGCCACCCTCTATCACTTGCATTACAACTTGAATTATCCTGAAACCATTCTCACCAAGGTTCTGGAAAATAGCCTGGGAGGCCAGGCAGTGTGTACCAGGGTTGGATCCCCTACAGAGAGACCCTGAAGGGCTGATATATGAAGCTTTTAGGGTGAAGCCTAAGCTGCAATGGAGACCCTAGGATGCTGGAGAAGCCAACACCGAAACAGTTGCCAAGGGAAGCTACCAGAAGCAGGTGAAACTAGGCTGAGGGCCATGTGTGTTGCAAATGGGAAGACCACCGGGGCAGAGTGACCTAAGTCAGCCCAGATGATATCACGTGTGCCAGAGACCAGACATGAACTGACAGCATTTGTCCAGTGGGCTGTTGGTCTTACTACAGACAAATCCTTCCCCTCTGTGCCTCCATTCTTCCAGAGTAAATTCCAAAGGCCTGCCCTTAGTGACTGGCTTCCACAAAGCTAAAACCTGCCTCACAAAGATTCCATAGCCTCCACAAAGAGTGCCACCAGCTGGGGACCAAACGTTCAAACACATGATCTTTGGGGGACATTTTAGATTCAAACGTGTTTACCTAAGCAACATGTTTACCTAGGCTTGTTTTTGAACTTTAGAGACAGGATCTCTCCGTGTTGCCCAGGATGACCTCAAACCCACAATCCTCCTACCTGAGCCTCTCTGTTTTGGAACTTTATAAAAATGGTATCACACAATGCATTTTGTAGTTGCTTTTTTCTACTCAAATTTGTTTCTAAAGTTCACTATGATGGTGTGTGGCTGTTCACTAATTTTCTCTTTTGTCTAGAATTCTGTGTGAATATACCACCTGTCATTTACCCATTCTCTTATGGAAGAATATCTGAGTTATTTCTAGTTCTTCAGTTATGAAGATGCTGCTGTTAACCTTCCTGGGTGGAAAAAGTGAGATGCACTTTTTTCAGAGTGCATACTTAGAATTACTGAATTGTAGAGTGAATGCACACTTGTTCAGGTGGTATCTAAGTTTGATTTGACGCTTAGAGTTATCAGACTTAAATATCTTTCCCAATTCAGTGAGCGAAAAGGATATTTTTAATTTTGCTTATAATGTACATTTCCCTAAAGTGGGACAACTATTCGTGTTTATTGGCCAGATGTGTTTGTTACTCTGTGAAATTGTCTGACCCTGTTTTTGTTTAGTCCATTTTCCTGTGAGTTGCCTTTTTAAAAAATTAACTCATGGGAATTCTTTATATATTGTGGATAAAAATTCTTTATTGCTTACACAAGCTGCAATTATCTTCTCCCATTTTGTGTCTTGTCTTTTTACTATCTTTATGGTGTTTTGAAAACATTTTTTACATCTACCAAATTTATTGATCTTTTTCTTTATGGTTAGCACTTTGTTCCTTAAGATATTTTTTCCTTAACTAAGTTCTTAGAGAAATTCTATATTTTCTTGTACTTTAATATTTTTTTCTTCACATTTAAGTACTTTTCTTTTTTTGTAGCTTTTATTTTTATAAAAAAATATATGTGCACATATTTTAAAGCATCAGAGGTCTTTGGATTGGTTTGTGATAGAACAGCCCCTGCACTCCCTGTATATACTTAACTGCCCTTCTTTAATGGGCTTGTGTGGCTCCTTCTTGACAATTCAGTTGTAGCTTTTGTGCTGCCTAGTCACCACAGAGGCTGAAGACAAGTCTCCACTATGCATACGCAAAATTCCCACACCCCAGCTTCCCAATGAGGTTAGATTGGTTTTTGGGGTACATCAATATTCTGTGCTTATTGTAAGCTAAGCTACATAGTAAAACTATAGCTACTTATCTTTTCCTGTAAATCTTTGCTTTGTATTCTATTCCTTGGAATTGGTAGTTATGTTTTTGTTATTCAATTTCCTACGAATTTATCACTCACTCAGTCTCAAACTCTATCAGATGTTTAAATGTCTCCTTGTAACATTAGATGCCTCAACCAATTTACCAATTAATCTGGACTGATCACTCTATGCACCATTCCACAAATTCTTACTGAGCCAACCATGCACTACACATTGTGCTAGGCCCAAAAAAGGGAACAAGATAGTTATGGTTCTGGCCTTCCTAGAGCTATTTTAATGGGAAATTCAGGAAGAAAACAAAACAAAACAATAACAACAAAAGCCAACAAACTCCATAGCAGTGAGTTTTCTATTCCTAGTTATTCTGGGCTCTGGATTTGATGCCTGTCTGTCCAGAGATGGCACTGGTGTCCGTGTCTCCTGAGAGTAAGAGGACTGCTCCCCAGTTCCTGCCTGGTCAAAGCTTTCAGCATTTGTTAGGGACTGACACTGGGAATGCGCTGAAGCATCTTTCACTATTTCTCAGCTCCTGTCTCGTGAAACAAAGATGGGTAGCTATTTTTTTTCAGTTTAGTCCTATGTGCCTCATAGTTAGTTGAGATTCTGGACTTAGTGTCCAGGGTTGGCCCTTGGGTGGGGAGTAAATGGTGAGGCTGGGCGATGAGCATGGGCCAGGAACTGGAGGCATATGAAAATCGGGCCACTTTTCCTTTGAAATTTTGGACCCCAATCCCTGCATGGAGTCTTGGATCTCACCCCTCTGACATTAAAGTACCCAAAGTAAAGCTACCTGCATTGGAGGAAACACCTCCAGGGACAGAGAAACATGCTGCACAGGCAGAGATTTTATCCTAGTGCCTAAGGTGGAGGTGGCTTAGATTACTGAATATTTCTGGGCCAACTGTGGCTCTCTGAAAGGCAAGAGAGGAACAGATAGGGCCAGGGCTGTTCAGACTAAGGAAATGAAGAGTCCACATCCACGCACCTTGTGAAAAGTAATTCTCTGAAAATGTGGCAGGGTTGGATTTGGAAAATAATCTCCTTTGGGGGTCATGGGGGTAGAGTTTTCTTAGATGAGGATGTTCATCTTGGGGAGCCACAAAGGGCCACAAACTGTGGGGATGAGCCCAAAGTGCCCCCTAGAGTCCAACAGTGCTAGTTTTACTTCTGTAAAAATCTCTTGCATTTTTTCCCTGTGAGTGTCCTCAATTCCCGTAAGTGTTTATGGGAAGCTGTGAGAGGGCTATAAGCAAGGCCTCATAGCCAGTAAAAATAAAACTAACATTGTAGGTTAAAATCACCTAGCTCTTAAATACGGAAAGGTGTAGACCACATTAACAGTTAGGCTTGGCCTAACTTTTTTTTTTTTAAGGTCCCTTTACTAGTAAATGATGGTAGAGTAATACAGCATTGGCTTTTTCCATTATGCAACCATTACATCACTTCTGGCTACACTTTCATCAATCCACAAAGTTCATGGAGCCTTACGGCTAATACGTAGTAAAACTCAAATGCACATTTGGGTTATATTCCCCTATTTTCCCAATGTACTCATGAAGGTGCATTGTTTACACTGAGATTATATCCTCTCCCCCTTTTTGGCTTAACTTTCTAACAACTAGGTAAAATGATCATTTGGGACACACAAAATGCCCGTGAGTCACAGAGCACTCTGCCTCCTTTGTACATGCCCTTACCCAAAATGTATGTGCTAGTGGTCACTGGAGGACTCTGCTGGCGCAAGCAGAAATAGAAGCTGCCTGCAAGGGGTAGATGAAAAGGCTGGAGTCTAACCTCCAGGAGAAAAGAGGGCTGTGGGCTCCCAGGCTAGGTGTGAACTAGGTTTAGGAAGAAGCAGCTCCACAGTAAACCCTTCTATAACTCAGAACCAGGCAGACTAAAGCCCTAGCAGGGGCTTCTGGCACCTGTGCAAGAACAAAATGAAGTGAGAAGTATGGGTCTGCTAGAGAGCACTGTCAGAGCAAGGGGCTGGGCAAGGGCAGGAGCGCGGCTGGTAGGAGGAAGCAGAGCAGTCTGATGGCTGTACAAGTGGCAGCATGATGTAGGGACTCTGTGGATTCTGTTGACGTGCAGCCTAAATGGTTGTGTGCAGAATGTGGGAACCGTCCTGTGCTCCAGGAACAGAACAGAATCTGGTAGAGGTGTGAGGAGTGTCTACAAGGATGCTAGATTCTGCAGGCAGCACTCAGCTGAGGCTCTGTGTGCGTAAGAGGGGCAGGAGACTAAAGCTGTGCCAACTCTTGGTTCCTTCTTCTATGCTTTGATACTGCACTGTGACCATGCCTGTGGCTGGGGGCCAGTGCTCTGATGTGAAGGCAAGCCTGTGGATTTCTCATTTCAACGAACCTAGTGGAGATGCCACCAGGTTTCCCCAGTGCACCCACAATACCATTCTTTTTTTTTTTGGGGGGGGGAGTAGTGCTTGATTTATTTGTTTTAAAAAACCTGATTCTTATATACAAAACAAGATGGTTTTTGTTTTCCAGGGTTAAAAGCACTCTTTAAAAAATGAACCTTGGTGCATGGATCGCATGGAGCTGTTCCTCCCAGCAGCACTTAAGTGAACAAGTACGCCACAACGAAGCTGTCACACGCACCCCAAGATGGCTCAAGACAGGACTGGGGGGCCACAGGGCCCGCCCCTCACAGCTCCCCCAGCAGACGCAGGTGGATGGTGGGTGGGCACCTGCGTTTGGCCACAGAGTGAATTACAAGACCCAGGGCACAGGTGTAGGAAATTCACTTCCACATTAGAACACCAAGGAAATTCAGCTATGAAGTAGACCTGTGTCGCAACTACACCAAGACGCTAAGTCGCAAAACTCGGGGTACTGGCAGACGACCACGACACAGACCATAGACGGAGTGATCCTGAGTGCCCAGCACGTCTCCTATCCCCAAAGGAGCCATGGGCAACTTGGTGCCAACGCAGCATCACTTGGCCTAACTGTGGAGGCCCAGAGGCCACTGCCTGCCACGAAGCCTTGGGGCCGGCGAGGGCCCTGCTCCTTCCACACCAGGGAGGCAGGCCGAGGAAAGAAAGCCATGCAAAGCTCTGGCATGGCTGTTTGTTCACCTGACTGGGCTCCAGGTCCTGCAGGGCAGGTGAGGGGAAGGTTTGGTCCCAAGTGCCACAATACCATTCTTAAGGAGATGTGCTCTCGCTGGGGCTGGGAGGAGCTGGCTGCCAGCTGCTCCCCAGGGCTTCCCAAACCCCACCCTGCACCCAACCTAAATACTCTGGGAAGATGTCTGGATGATCTTGCCCTGGGCCTAAAGAGAATCATGCCCTGGTGTCCTTGCAGGCCCAAGGTGTGAGACAATGATTACTTTCTGTTGTTATTCTGAATAGTAACTTCCCCCAAGATATGTAAATAGCCATAGCATTTTGGAGCTGAGATGGGGCTTACAGGTAGTAATGCACTGTAGAGGTGGCCATCAAGAAAGGAAAGACATTCTTTGCTCCACATCTTCTTGGTGTCCTTCAGGGTTTAGGTGGGAGCCTGATGGCAGGACCTGAAAATTCTGCACTGTGCTGAGGCAGCGCCTCCTCTTTGATGTGGCTTCCAGGAAGTCTTCTGAGGTCAATGGCTCTGGCTGTGGAAGTTCACTGACCTTATAGTGAGGATGCTCAGCACTTTCTCCCCTCAGCTTTGGGACTTAGCTGTAATTTCAGATCACATGGGTAAGAAATCCTGCCATGCTCTGCCCAGGTTCTGGATGAAGTGCTGTTACGTGCATTATCTCATTTATCAATCTGTCCTTTACAAAAGTTGTTCTCTAGGTTACAAAGAGTGGTTCAAGTGTGATGATGAATGGTCTGAGGCTTCAAACCTGCCAACAAGAGTGTGAGTAGAGAAAATCCCACCAAAGAAGGCTGGTGGACTTTCTCTAAGCCTCCAATGCCAACGTCTGGGGCAGCTAGAGGGAGACTGAGGAGGAGGCTCTGGTGCCTATGTGTGCCAGAAATCTCATGCACCCAGTCGACTCCCCAAGAAAGCCCACAAAAGGACTTTTCTACCGCCATGGTATGTTTCTAAAGAAGCAGGCCACATTTCATTTTAAGAGCTCATTTCCCTTGGCTGATGCACTGACACATGTTAGGGCAGACATTGTCCAGCTCCCTGTTCCTCTTCAGATGAGAAAGAAATGATCCTTTGCTGCTTGTTTTACTATGAGTTAATCAAAAGTTATTTATTTTCTAAAAATATAAAAACACTTACAAAAATGGACTCATTCTTGGCCTGAATTAAGAGATAATATCATTGTCATGCATAATACTGTGGGCAAGCCCTCAATGGAGAAAGGACTGCTTCCAAACCATTGGCCATTCTAACCACTTTGCCCCAGACCCCCAGAAGTTACTAAGCTACACATGGACAAAGAGTAATCTTTATTAAACCAGACCCATAAAAGTAAGGATTATGGTTCTCCAGTGCATAAAAAATAATTCTAACATTCTGAGGAAAATAATATTATGTCAGTCCCAGGGGACTTTTCTCCCAAGGAGTTGATTGGTCACTTTCTGTGGAAGAAAAGAAAAGTAGAGAAAAAAAAGAAAAAGTCAGGACTTTTGCCATGAGAAGCGGAAGGCTACTCCTTACCCCAGCTGAGCAGACCCATGTGGCTCTCCACAAAGCTGGTTTATATTACTCAGCTACAGAAACTATGACAATTAGACACAAAGGACTTCTTGAAGTGTGTAGGAAAGATGGTCTGTAAGTAATATCTATTTCTACACAGATACATAAAATCTATAATCCCGATAGACCAACCAACCCACCAGTTCTCAACACACCAGCACAGCAAGGGGCCAGTGCTGCAACAATGACACCCTAGACCAGCTGTGCAGTGCCTTGGGCCTCTCCTGGTGGCCAGGTTCTGGGGTGCTCTGGAGACAGTTCCCAAACCCAACACTCTGGTACTCTCTAGTCTTTTGGTTTTTGACTTTCAGAACCCTCTGAGGCATAGTGAGGAAGCTGTGAGGGAAACAAGAACAGTGAAGGTCATGGCCTAGCAGGTTCAGTGGCTGGTCTGGCTTCTCAGGGAATTACCAGGTAGTAAGACCCCTGCCCTGTGAGGTTCTTGGATGTGTAGCACCATCGCCTCCCCTGGGGCTGTGGCCTCTGACCCCAGATGCTGACACCTCTTATGCCACACTCAGACATTTTCCAGTTTACTTACATAGTTCTAGAGGTAGCTGACTTATACCTGAAGGGCAAAAATCTCACCATTTGAGACTCTGACAATTCTACCGTAACATTTAAATCGTCTCATATGTGTGAAATTTGGTTTCATTCCAAAGGCATGGGAAGTATCTTATACAATTAAGGCTGAGGAGCTAAACCTGAATGACAGGTGTGCTACGTTTGAAATTTTAACAACGAAGTGTATCTCAAATGGGATTAATTCTGGTTAATTCTGAGTGAATGCCCAGGTAAGTCTGATTATTTCTCTCCATTTTTCTCTCCCCTGATAAATCTGATCCATCCCACTATATAACAGACTATCAACTTAACTGACCTTTTTATATAGCTGAGCTCGCAGCCGGTAGGACTTATATTCTGATTTCCTCTTCTCCTCTTCTCTCTTTTTCTGTACTTCTGGAAGCTGCTCATAAATTCTTAGGAATGGTACCGGTGGAAAGACAGAAAGTTATGAGGTTACCAGGCACGAAGGTACACAATTTCTTCTCATCACACCTGTTATTACAGTTTGAATATAAAATTTCCCTCACAGGCTCATGTGCTATACACTTTGTCCCCAGCTGGTGATATTATTTGGGGAGGTTGTGGAAACTTTGGGAGGTGGAATCTGGCTGCCATGGCAGATCTCTGGGAACAGGTCCTTGGGGGTATATTATCCCTAGCCTCCCCCTGTAAGCTCTCTCTGCTGCCTGGTGCCTGGTGAGATGAACAGCTTCCACCACATGCTCCTACCACCATGAACTAAGCTGCTGGACCATGACTTCCCTGCCGTGATAGACTTAAGCTCTTCGAAACTGAGCCAAAATAAACCTTTCCTTCCTTAAGTTGTTTCTGGAAGGTATTTTTACCACAACTATACAAAAGTAACTCATATACCCCCACATCTCTACCCCTCTTCAAGCATTCAGTCCCTCAGACAAGCCCAGCCACAACTGCATGTCTAGCATCCTGTTAGACACTTGCAGGAGAAAATTCTAGCATGAGGTACTCACAATCTGGAAAAGACAGATAAATGAAAACAATAAAACCTTTCTAATACTGGTCACTTCTTGGAAAAGACTAGCATAAACGGAGTAGGGGTAAACTTCTGTTTTCCATTCTACATGCAAAAATGTATTGTTTCAAGCTGGGCATGGTGGTACATGCCTGTAATCCCAGCAACTCAGGAGGCAGAGGTTTGTGAGTTTGAGGCCAGAGGCAGCCTGTGCAATTTAGTGAGGCCCAGTCTCAAAACAAAAAATTTAAAAATGGGCTAGGGGTGCATCGCAGTGGTAGAGCACATGCAAAATATGTGTGAGGCCCCTGGGTTCAATCCCCAAGTACTGAAAAAAATTCTTTCAAAATAAAAAAAAAATTTTTAATATAAAATAACAAATAGGTATTATTATTATTGTATTTTTAAACACAATGAAAATAAGAGGAAAGAAAAGTACTATAATAGTCATATCTACAAAATGCTACGGAGTTACAGGGAAAAAAAAGAAATTTATTCTAATGGAAGAAAGTCAGGGAAACCTTCAGAGAGGAAATTAGGCTTGAGTTGAATCTTGAAGAATAGGAGCAGAAAGAGAAGAGCAGGGAGAATGACTGCCCACAACAGAGAAAACTGAATATTGGTAAGAATGGAGTCAAGTCTGTACAAAGAGCAGTGCAGGGGCATAGATGGGAAGCAATTGGGGTGAGGGTGTGGTGAGTTGTGAAGGGTTTTGTAGTCATGTGAAAAATTAGGCTCTCTTCTATCTGGGGTTGAGTGCCACTGATTTAAAGTTGGGAGGAACAAAATCAAATGTGTATTGGATAAATACACTCTGATAGGAAATAATTTAAATTTCCAACAAAAGAACACTTCAACAGATTATGAAATATAATGGAATTATTAGAAAGTATGAGAAAAAATATTTCAAACAATTTTTAATGACATGGGGAAATGTTCACAATATAAAACAGGAAAGATGGTCTGTAAGCAATATCTATTTCTACACAGATACATAAAATCTATAATCCCGATAGACCAACCAACCCACCAGTTCTCAACACACCAGCACAGCAAGGGGCCAGTGCTGCAACAATGACACCCTAGACCAGCTGTGCAGTGCCTTGGGCCTCTCCTGGTGGCCAGGTTCTGAGGTGCTCTGGAGACAGTTCCCAAACCCAACACTCTGGTACTCTAGTCTTTTGGTTTTTGACTTTCAGAACCCTCTGAGGCATAGTGAGGAAGCTGTGAGGGAAACAAGAACAGTGAAGGAGATGATTCACTCACTATGCACCATTCCACAAATTCTTACTGAGCCAACCATGCAAAGATTTACAGGAAAAGATAAGTAGCTATAGTAGCTGCTTGCTCCAGCAGAGTCCTCCAGTGACCACTTGCACATACATTTTGGGTAAGGGCAGGTACGAAGGAGGCAGAGTGTTCTGTGACTCTTCTGATTCACTGATTAAATGTCTCCTTGTAACACTGGATGCCTCAACCAATTTACCAATTAATCTGGACTGATCACTCTATGCAGAGTAGGATACAAACCTGTACATATAGTATGACCAACAATTTAGAAAAAGAAAGTATGTGTCATGTCAATCTCTGTAAAACACCCACTCATCCTTCTGGAATCAGCACAAGTGTTAGTACATGGAAGAATAATGAGTGATATTTATTTATTTTTTCTACTTTTCTCTGTATTTTCCAAAGATTTCTACAATCTGAAAACAAATAATTGAAAATGAAGCAGAGGCTCCTTGATAAATAGATTACAGAAGGCAAAGACACCTCTTTAAGGACAGGGAACAAAGGCTTCTAGATGGAAGAGTTCTGTTCTCTCTTTAAATCTTTCTCCTCTCCAAGATCTTTACCCATCTTTGGTGGAGGCAGGTGATGAAGGAAGATGATAAGTAATGTAAGTGCCACAGCCCCAAGTTCTTGTTAGGATGTAGCTGAAGAAGTATGGGATGGGGGAGCTTGAATCCCCATCTTTAACCCCAGTTCAGACCCCAACTTGCTGGGTTACTTCCCCTCTCTGCCCTTTTAACTTATGATTCTCACCATGTGAGAAATAAAAGTGAATAAAAGTAGATGATGTATATCAGTTTAAAACTTGAATCTCACAGCTGTGATGCCTTCAGGGCCCAGGACTACCTGCACCTACCACATAGAGAAGTGGTGCTGTGGGCCTGGGGAGCCTAAGAAACACAGTTCAGGCAGTAGTAGGCTTACGGCCCAGGAGCTCCTGCAACCCAAAGGGCACCTGCAGAACCAGTAACCCTAAGAAAGATGGCTCAGGCAGTGGCACATTTAGGACCCAGGAGCGCATGCGACACAGAGAACTGGCACTGTGAATATGGGGAGCCTAAGAGACACTTTAGGCTACAGCGTGGCATCTAGGGCCTGGGAGTGCCTGCAACAGAAAGAAGGGGCACCACAGGTTTGGGAAGCCTAAGAGAGCTGCTCCAGGCAGTGGCGTGACTGAGAGCTGTGAGTGCAAGGGATGTAGAAATACAGACAGGGAGCGCTGACTGCAGAGGCTGCAGTGAGAGGTAGTCACTGGACCCTGAGGCTGGGCCTTATGGGGCTGGGGGAGCAGGGTGGGAGAGAAGTGCCAGCAACTGGTCATCATCCAGTCATGCAGGAGTGGGTAAGAAGAACATCCTCTTAACACAGAGGAGGTGAGACCTAGCACCCAGATCAAGCAATGGAGAAACCTCAGCAGAAAAACACACAAAACATAAAAGGTCAAGCCAGATGGGAAGATCCTATAGAGCAAAGCCCCTCAATGGATAACTTCAGGGTAACTGGATTCTTGGAGATGCTTCATGGAGGATTTAGAACCCTGCTTATAAATATGTTGATCAGACGTCAAAGACACCATCATGAGAGCAATTGATTCACCTGACAAAAAAGTATCTAACTTGGAAGAAAAATTCTCCAGAGAAATGGATATCCTGAAGAAGAATCATGCAGAGGTCCTTGAGATGCAAGGCAAACTCAATCAACTCAGTATTACAGTAGACTCCAGACTAGATGAAGCCCAAAATAGGACAGCTGAAACTGAGGAAAAGGTAGAGGACCTTATTTACACAGATGCCAAGGTAGAAAGAAAACTGAAGCAGTATGAGCAAGATTTTCAAGAGGTCCTTGATAAAATGAAAAAAAGAAACCTACAAATTCAGGGGGTTCACAAAGAAGCTTAAAACAACATAGGAGGATCAGGAAATCTATTCAAAGGAATATTAGATGAGAACTTCCCAAGCCTAAGGCAAGAGCTGGACACCTATACACCTGAAACATTCAGAACCCCAAACAGAGTAGATCCTCATCATGACACATTATAATTGGAATGCTAATTCTAGAGAGCAAAGAAACTATTCTAAAAGCTACAAGAGAGAAATACCAACTCACTTATAAACACAAACCCATCAAAATAACAGCTAATTTCTCAATAACAACCTTAAAGACAAGGAAAGCTTGGTGAGACATCATTCAAGTCCTGAAAAAGGATAACTGCCAACCAAGATTACAGTATCCAGTGAAACCATCTTTTAAAATAGATGGTGAGTTCAAGATATCCCATGATATTGACTTGTTTAAACATTTCATGACCACCAAGCTGGCATTGCAGAGGATCTTCAATGAAACATCACATATGGGAGAGGTAAGACAACCCCAAATCCAAGATCAGATGAATGGACAATAAACATGAGGGGAACTTAAGAAAACAATAGGCTAAATATGAATTTTAAAAAAGAGAAAAATAAGTACCAAATTGATGCAGAGTAACAAGCACCTCCTAACAATTACTCTCAATGTAAATGATGTTAACTCACCAATCAAGACACATATACCGGCCAACTGGATTAAAAAACATAAACTCTTATATGCAGCATTCAAGAGATTCACTTCATCCATAAAGACCATTAAAGGCTGGAAAACAATATACCAAGCATGTGGGAACCAAAAAAAAAAAAAAAAAAAAAAAAAAAGAAAAAAAAAAAAAAAAAAAAAAAAAAAAAGTAGGAGTGGCAATACTAATTTTGGACAACTTAGACTTCAATTCCAAACTAATCAGAAGAGAAGAGACAAAGAGGGACACTACATATTAATAAAAGGAACAGTCAACCAGGAACCATAAGGATACTTAACATTTAATCATCAAATAATACAGGGGAATATAGCTTCATGAAACCAATTTTACTGGAGATAAACACATTGGACCAGACACAATAATTATGAGACATTTCAATACCCCACTCTCACCAAGAGACAGGTCATCAAAGCAAAAAATCAACAGAGAACCATAGGAGTTAAATGGGACCACAGACCAACTGGACCTTACAGACATCTACAGAATATTCCATCCATCTGATGTGGAATACACATTGTTCTCAGCACTACAGGGAACACTTTCTAAAATAGATCATATTTTAGTCCACAAAAATGGTCTCAACAAATACATTAAAAAAAAAAAAAAAAAAAGGGAATCCCCTGTACCTTATCAGGCCCATAGTGGAATAAAACTAGAACTCAAAAGCAAGAAAAACTTCAGAAATGTTACATATTCATGGAGACTAAATAATATCCTGTTGAATGATCAATGGGTCATTGAAAAAATCAGAGAGAAGTCCAGGCATGGTGGCGCAAGCCTGTAATCCCAGCTGCTTAGGAGGGAGGCAGAAGGATCGCAAGTTCGAGACCAGAGAACTTAGTGACACCCTGTGTCAAAAAGTAAAAAAATTGGCTGGGGGTGCAGCTCAGTGATCCAGCACTTGCAAAGCATGCAAGTGCGAGGCCCTGGGTTCAACACCCAGTACCCAAAACAAACAAACAAACAAAAAAGAAATCTGAGAGGAAATTTAAAAATTCCTGCAATCAAATGAGAATGACAATACATCCTACCAAAATTTATGGGATACAGCAAAGGTAGTTCTAAGAAGGAAGTTCATAGCTATGAATGCCTTCACCAATAACTTAGGGAAGGCCCAATTAAGGAACTTAATGACACATCTTAAGGCACTATAAGGCCAACAACAAGCAAATCCCAAAAGCACCACTCAGACAGAAATTATAAAGATCAAAGGAGAAATATCCCAATCAGAATCCAAAAAGACAATTCAAAGAATTAATGAGTCTAAGAGCTGGTTCTTTGAAAGGATTAATAAAACAGATGCTCCCCTAGTCTGTCTCACCAAAAGAAAGAAGAAAAATCATAAATTAAAAATTAGAAATGAGAATGAAGTCATAAACACTGATACCAATGCAATCCAGAAGATCATCAGGGAATACTTTGAGAAACTATACCCCCCCCAATGAAAATACAGAAGAAATAGAAAAGATCAATAACATATATAAATTACCAAAATTAATCTCAGAGGACATAAGTAATTTAAACAGACCCAGTATATCCACTGAAACAAAGAAAGTAATAAAAAGTCTCCCAACAAAGAAAATCCCAGGTCCTGATGGGTTCATAGTAGAATTCTATCAAACCTGCAAATAAGAAATAATACTTATTCTCCTCTAATTATTTCATAAAGTAGAAAAGGAACGGGCACTCCCAAACTTATTCTATGAAGCCAGTATCACCCTGAGACCAAAACTAGGCAAGGATAATTCAAAGAAAGAGAACTATAGACCAATTTGTTCTGAGGAACATTGATGCAAAAATCCTCAATAAAATTCTGGCAAACCAAATTCAGCAACACATAAAACAGATCATACACTGTGATCAAGTGGGCTTCATTCCATAGATGCAAGCCTGGTTCAATATATGAAAATCAATCAGTGTAATTCAACATATCAAGAGACTTGCAGACAGAAATCATGTGATCATCTCAATTGATGCTCAGAAGGCCTTTGACAAAGTACATCATTTCATGATAAAAACCTTGAAAAGATGGGCATAATAGGGAAATAATGCAATATCATAAAGGCCATCTATGACAAACCTACAGCCAATATCACGTTAAATAGGAAAAAATTGAAACCATTCCCTCTAAGGTCAGGAACAAGATAAGGATGTCCATTCTCTCCCCTATTACTCAATATTGTGATTGTAGGCCTAGCCAGAGAAATCAGGCAAGAGAAAGAAATCAAACGGATACAGATAGGCAAAGAATAGGTCAAATTATCCTTATTTGCAGATGACATGATTCTTTACCTAAAGGACCCCCAAAATTCTTCTAGAAAACTCTTAGAGCTAATTAACTCCTTCAGCAAAGTAGCACGATACGAAATTAGCACACAAAAAAATCAGTAGCCTTCCTTTACACCAATAGTAAATAGGAGGAGAAGGAAATTAAGGCAACAATTCCATTCACAATAGCCCACCAAAAAATCAAATATTTAGGAACCAATCTGACCAAAGACCCTGAAGATCTATACAAGTAAAACTTCAAAACACTAAAGAAAGAAACTGCAGAGGATACTAGAAGATGGAAAGACCTCCCCTGCTCATAGATTGGGAGAATCAATATTGCGAAAGTGGCTATACTACCAAAAGCAATTTACAGATTTAATGCAATCCCCACTAAAATTCCAATGACAGACTTTGCAGAAATTAAAAAAAAAAAATCCTAAAATTCATATGGAAACACAAAAGACTGCATATAGCTAGAACAATCTTAAGCTGCAAAAGCAGTGCAGACGGGATCACAATACCTGACTTCAAACTATACTACAAGGATATACTGGCAAAATAGCTTGGTACTGGCACAATAATAGGCTTGAAGACCAATGGAAAAGAAATGAAGAACCAGAGATACACCCACGTGAGTACATTCACCTGATTTTTGACAAAAGGGCTAAACACATCCAATGTAGAAAAGATAGCATCTTCAACAAATGGTACTAGGAAAATTGGATTTCCATTTGCAGAAAATTGAAAATAGACCCATATCTCTCAATTTCCATGAGAGCTCATTTGAAATGGATAAGAGACCTCAACATAAACCCGGAAACCTTAAAACTACTAGAAGAAAAGATAGGAAACACCCTCCAGCACAAAGGCATAGGAAAATATTTCTTTAAAAAGACTCAAATTGCTCAGGAAACAGCACCAAGAATTGACAGGTGGGATTACAGGAAAAAAGCTTCTGTACAGCAAAGGAAATAGTTAACAGAGGTAAGGAAGAGCCCACTGAATAGGACAAAATCTTTGCATCCTACTCAACTGACAGAGGACTAACATCTAGATTATACAAAGAATTTAAGAAAGCAAATTCCAGGACAACAAATAACACAATACATAAGTGGGCAAAGGAAATGAACAAACAGTTGTCAAATGAAGAAGTCTGAAGGGCCAAGAAATACATGAAAAAATGCTCAGTATCCTCGGCCATCAGGGAAATGCAAGATTCCAGGGAAACACTGAGATTCCATCTCATTTCAGTAAGAATGGCCAAGATCAAGAACACAAATCATAACAAATGCTGGTGAGGATGCAGAGAAAAGGGAACCCTTTTATACTGCTGGTGGTACTGTAAATTAGTTCACCCACTTTTGAAATCAACTTGGAGATACCTTAGAAAACTAAGAATAGAACTTCCATGTGACCCAGATATACCACTCCTGGGACTATACTCAGTGGGACATAAATCATCATACCTCAGAGACACCTGCATTTCCCTATGTAATGCACCACTTTTTATAATTACAAGGATATGAAACCAACCAAGATGTCCATCAACAGAGGAATGGATTAAAAAGTTATGGTATATATACACAATGGAATATTACTCAGCAATAAAAAAGAATGAAATAATGTAATTTGCAACAAAATGGATGGAACTGGAGAATATCATCTTAAGCAAATGAACCCAGGTCCCAAAAGAGATATACTATATATTCTCACTCATATGGGGAGCTAAATTTAACTTAAAAGAAGAAAAGAAAAGAAAAAATATATATGAATGATCAACCAGGCTTATCTAAGAAGGGAAAATGAAAGCAGAGTAGAAAGAAGGGGAGCAGTCTAGTGGGGAGGAGTGGAGGTTGAAGAAGTGGGCAAGGGGAGGGGAAATAATGTGGAAGGATAAAGGGGGAGAGGACAATCTCAAAATGATACACGTATGTGTGTGTATCACACACGGGGGAGGGGGGAGATGAAAGGGAATATAACCCCAAAATGCATATGATTCTTTTTTTTTTTTACTATATATTAATCAAAAGATTCTGAAGTATGTAAGTTGACAAAAGAGTAATCAAAACCAATATAATAGTTGCATAATGGAAATTGCATAAGCCCTATTACTCTGTATACCACCAACATTTATAAATAAAGGAGCTACATATATAAAAAAACTTGAGTCTCTTTCTAGAAAATGGAATTCAATTCACTCCTACAAGTATACTCATGGTTGAAAACATCACTCTTACAGAAGATGCCTTGCTGTCTTCTTATAGGCATGCTTCATAGGCCCTTAAGCAAGGGCTCCTCTTGCTGAAGTGAGAGTGTAATTACTTGGTACCCGAGGAACTCTGTATAATTTCCTCTAATTAAATTCTCTAAGAGATTTAGAATAAAGGTATGGTTCTCAATTTTTTTTTTATTTTGGACCTCGATATACCTCCAAAAATTGAGGAATCCATGTGCATTTTACTAATACCATATAAAAATTATAACCTAAAAATTTTAAAATTACTTATTTCTTAACTTAAAAATAACAATCAGCAAAAGGTAGGTGCTGTGGCACATATCTATAACCCTAGTGACTCAGGAGGTTAAGGCAGGAGGATAATGAGTTTGAGCTCATGCAGCCTGGGCTACTTAGTGACACTTTATCTAAGACAAACAAAAAATGGGTTGGGGGTGCAGCTCAGTGGTAAAGCACTTGCCTAGCGTGTGCAAGGCCCTGGGTTCAAACACTTGTACTAGGAAAACAAAACAAAATATAAACTGAAAAATAACAATGAACATGTTATATGTTATGCTTTTTTTAGATGAAAAATAAGGATGTTTTCAAAAACAAAAACACTGTAGTGAGACCACCAGCACTGTTTAACACTTTTTGTATCTCTTTAATAACTGGTTTAATAGAAGATAGCTGGACTCTGTTTCTGTATTAAGTCTGGTGTCAAGTGTTATTCTAGTTAAAATATAGATTTAAAAAATCTGACTTGACACATGTAACAGGAAAAGAGAGGAATACTTTAAATATTCTTTTCAGATAGCTGCTGATCTTATTATTCATTCACATTTTGAGATAAGACCTCACTATTCAGGCTGGCCTCAAATCTGCAATCCTCCTGCCTCAAGCCTCCTAAGTGCTGGGATTACAGGCATGAGACACCATGCTTAGCTCAATTCTCTTCGATACTACATTAAAACTTTACAGTTGTAGTTTCCTTTTTTGTTTTTGTTTGTTTTCTGTTTTTGTTTTGTTTTTTTGAGCTTAAGCTGGTCTGGAACTTGCTATGTACTCCAGGCTGGCCTTGAACTTGTGATGCACCCACTTGTGTGCACAACTATGCCCAGCTGACAAGTGGGGTAGTTTCTTAAACATGAGTTGCAAGGTGCAATCTGAAACTGCATCAGTGACACTTTATACTCTATTACATAAAAATCCATCATTCTATCTTGCACTGTGAATGGATCATTTATCCATGTCTGATTTTATAACATTACACAACAATCATGTGGAAGATCTTGGTGTCGTGAGTTATGGAGATTTTCCAAATATTGACAAATTTACTTATGTAACATGGAAACCATCACATTTGTTAATGTCACTATTGATCTTGTTAGAAAAGCCTAAAGCACTAGAAAGTTGTCAAGCTCATGGTGGTAGATACAAGTTTTCCAGAGTTCTATTCTTAAATTCAAAATTTCTCTTTGGCCACAAATACTATCAGCAGTTTTCCCTATTACTGAGGTGGGAGACTTACATAATCATTTTCAGGAAAAATGCTTGTCATATACCTAAGTCAGAATTATCAGTTTATCTGTCAATTATTCTTTCAAGTAAAAGTCATACTCCATGAAAAGGCAGCTATTTCAGCTCACTACAAAGACCACTAACATATTTTAGTATGTAGCAGAAGTGCTTTATGTATACCGCAGTGCCACTGTCTTGAACACTGCTAAGATAGCAGCAGCTCTACTCCACCCCTCATTGCTTTTGCCTCATCAGTACAAATGTCAACAGAGTGAAAAAGGCATGCACTGAAGCGGTGTTTTTTTGAAATTAGTTTTGACCTTGCAAATCCCCTGAAAGGATCTTAACAACTCCCAAAGGCCCACAGACCACACTCCGAGAACCACTAGATTAAAGTATCCTTTTCAATGACCTATAAAGGTTCACTAAACAGAGAATAAGAACACGATCTCAAGGGAAATGCTTCAATTATATGAGATAAACTGCTTTCTTCCCCCCACCCCCATTTTTTTTCCTTTCTTGGTTTTCTGAGACAGAGTTCCACTGTGTAGCCCAGGCTGCCCTGGAACTTGCTATGTAGACTAGGCTGGCCTTGAACTCATGTCAATCCTCCTGCCTCAGTCTTTCAAGTGCTTGGATTACAGGCGTGCACCACCATGCCTAGCTGAGATAAACTGCTTTCAGGAACTATTATGTCAGAAGTACTATGCCAACTATAAAAATTCTTATTAAAGTGAGCCTCCAATGAACTTCTAAAAATGTAACTCTTAGTTTTCCATGGTAGTCTTGAGATGACTATATGTAATATATAAAACTAATTAATTAATGAGTAGCTAATGCTTATAGTTTGCCTACAGTCCTACCACTGTGTCATCTGATCCCATCAGATCTCTGAAGCTAAGCAGGGTCGGGTTTGGTTAGCACTTGGATGGGAGACCACCTGGGAACACCAGGTGCTGTAGGCTTGGGAGAAGGACCCAGCAACTCACTTCCAAAAAATAATCAGCCACTGAAAACCCTATGAATAGCAGAGAAGCAGTAACAATACTGTTTCACCTGTTGTACACAGGGTCTCTATGAGTCAGACAGTGGCTCCATAGCACCTAACAACAATGCTTAAATTGAACAAGATTCAAAAAGTGTCAGATATGAAAAATTGGCCTGTCTCCTACCTCTGTTCCCCAGCCACTCAGTTTTTCCCAAAAGCAACCACTATTACCAGACTTTTTGTGTCTTCCAGAGATATTCTATGTATATAAAAGTAGATATACCCATGTAAGTATAAATAATTGCTTTTAAAGATCACAAATGTCAGTGGTGTACACATACTTCGGACGCTTGATTATTTTTTAAAGTTTAACCTAATGTCTTTGAGAATATTTCATTACCTCTTACTCTACTGGATAAATTCTTAGAAATGAGATTGCCAAGATAAAGAGGATAGTGCCACATAAGCATTTAATTTTATTTTAATGTATTCTTTACTTATACCTAGGTTTTTAATGAAGACAAGCCTGACTACTGCAAATTAGTGGGGATTCTTTCATCTTTTGTTTGTGAATCATTCATAGTATATCTGTAATCTATTTTTCTTTTTTGTTTTTCGTGTCAAAAGTGAGAAGCTATGTTCACAGCTTTCCCACAATGTTTCAACTGGAGAATAATGCCTTTATTCCGGGGAACAAGCCAGAGCTCCTGACCACCTGGTGGCCTGATTTATACTTTCATAATTTCTCTTATTCTTTTGTCCTTACCGTTTAGACCTCTGAATCATTTCCTTCTTTCCAATAGGCTTGTTCTTCTGGACAGCCAGGAAGACTAAGCAAGAGAAAAAGTGGTTTTCAGTGGGTAGTCACTCGATAAGGGAAGATGTGGCCCTCTGGAGCTGTGAGAGGGAGCTGCTGAACTTGGTACCCCTAACCTGAGTTGGTAGCACAGTGTAGTGAGCAATGAGCAATGACCAAGGCCAATGCCAAAGCCAGGGCTGGGCTAGGGTGACTGTGACAGCAGCCTAAAGCCGTGGCGCAGACCAGTTTGAACTGAAAAACTTCCTGCTTTTTGAGGTAAGGTTGTGCTGAGTGTGTTAACTAGGGCTTTACAGTTTTCATACTTTCATATATTATTTCACTGAGATCTCAGGTTTGGTGTAATTGTTAAGAGCACAGACTTGGAGCCAGAACACCTGGCTGCAAATCCTACATCTTTTACTAATTAGGTAGGTAATCCTGAGCAAAGTACTTAATCTTTGCCTCAGTTTTCTCACTGTGAAATAGGGAAATTAATTAATCTCTCCCTTAGAGAGGTGTTGTGAGAACAGTGTCTGGGCAAGATAGAAGGGCTACATGTTTATTATTATTGTTGTTACCATGGTAGGCAAATCAGAACTGGCCTGAATCTTAAAGGATAAAACACATTTTTGGAACGAACTTGCTCATGGAAACAGTGCTAATTTATATTTTAAAAAAGTCATTGTTATTGCATGTCCTCCTTTTTAAGATACAGTGACAGGGCTTGAGTAATTGGGTTTACTTGAATCACGAAAGCACGGAGAGCTATGTTGGCCAGCTGGCTAGCTACGGAGATTTGAGTCTAAGCAAGCAAAAAGTCACATGCAGTTCTCCTACTTGGCCTGCATTCAGCAGTGCTCCCCAGCAAAGCAGCAGCCTTGCTTTCTCTAGCCACCCACTAGAAAGTGACAGGAGAGTATACCTCTTTTAGGCAGCAGATGTGTGGCATTGAATAGTGCATTCCGCTCACTCTGGAACATGTTCTGCAGCTTCCTCTCCTGGACAATTAATTTCAGGCGCTTTATCCGCTCCCCAGAGCGGGAGATAAAGTCAGGCCTGTGAAGCTGAAGTGATTCCTAAGGAGGAAAAAAAGCCCCAATCTCACATTAATGATGAAGTCTGCTCTCAAAGTTCCCAGAAAACTAGCACCTGCCCAGCAGGGTTAGAGAGCCTGTTTCCAACACTGGGAAAATATTTCAAGGTGAAGGATACTGTTATACCTCTCTACAAGGGAGAGCTCCAGCAGGGAAATCAAAGGGAGCAAAGGGTAAGCTGTGAACTAAAGCTGGGAGTTGTAATTCTCCCAAAAGTTGATGGACAGAGTTCAGCCCACTGTCATATTTTAAATTTCTCTTCAAACAAATACCTTGTTAATAACATCTCCTTTAGCCCTCAAGGGACATACAAGAATAAACTTAGTGTTAGCCATTAGGGTGCACATCTGTAATCCCAGCTACTTGGGAGACTGAGGTGGGAGGATCACAGGTTCAAGGTCAGATGTAGCTTTTGCATCTTAGTGAAACCCTGTCTCAGAATAAAAAACAATACAAAAAGGGCTGAAGATGCAGCTCAGTGGCACAGCACTTTCCTCATGAGGCCCTGGGTTCAAGAACTGGAAAAAAAAAGAAAAGAAAAAGAAGCACAAAACACAGAGAAAGAGGGCAGGGTGTGGTGGCTCAAACCTTTAAACCAGCAACTTGGGAAGCAGAGGCTGGAGGATCAGAAGTTTGAGGCCAGAGGTAGCCTGTGTAACTTAGACCCTGTCTCAAAATACAAAGTAAAAAATGGGCTAAGGGTACAGCTCACTGGTTGAGCACTTGTAGAAAGCGTGCACGAGGCACTAGATTCAATTCCTCAGTACCCACAAAAGAGAGAGGCAGGGGAGAGGGGATGAGAGGGAGGAGGGGGCTGACTTGGTGAGGGCTGGGTGCCTAGCTCAGAAGTAAAGTGTGTGTCTAGCATGCACAAGGCCCTGAGTTCCATCCTCAGTACTGAACAAGAAGAGAGTGAGAGACAGACAGGCAGACTTGGTGCCTTTTGAATACTGTGTTAAGCAGAAACAGGCACTAACTCTACAGAGAGAAAATTACAACGACAACAAACATCAGGCCTCTGGGAGCTCCACAGGCAGGTATCTTACAAACCCGACAAGCAGTGCCCCAATATTCTCCCTTCTTTATTGTCTTGTCCCCAGATCCTGAGGGTAAGGTTCTTTGTAGAAGGTTAAAAATAAGGTAGCCTTTGATGAAGGATGAGAAACCAAGCCCTTATGTAATGAAACAGATGAACTGTGGAGCTGCTAAGAAAAGTAGGGACATGACTAAACCTCAAAATGCCAAGTCACACAGTTAACTTCTATGTGTCTTTTTCTTTTCCCCATAAACATCTGACTAAAGTTAACTGGATGTCACTGTTACCTGCAGGGTCGCTCTCATAAATGGCATCAGTGAGTCTTGGCCATCATCTCCGCCTGGGCCTCCCAGTAATCCCCGACCGTCCGTGCGCCGACCCTGCCAGTTCTGTTCCCTCAGTGGTTCCCTCCAGGGTTTGATTTTGGTTATTGGTTCAAACCAGGAGATGCCAGAGCTATAAACCTTGGGCAGGTTTTCCTTTTTAGATTCAGATTTCTCATTTTCCACAGGAACAAACCATGAAACTCCTATAGGAAATATTTTTAAGAAAGAAGAAAGGTTTTTGTTTTTTATAGTCTCATACAACTCTTGTCAAAGACATGTGCATGATACAGACTTGCAGGGGGCCCAGCTGTTGGGCCCTAGAGAGTCCTCAAGTTTGTCTTAACTGCAGGTGTGATTCTACAAATATAGTTCCAAATATTTCCAAAGTTTGCCTACAAGGTAGCTGGGGGCAGGTGGAGTCAACATAAAGTCATTTAGAAACAAAGAATCTTAGCATTGAAAGTGACTTAATTTATCACTTTTTCTTCCACAAGACCTGAAATTAGAAATTGATCATCAGAATAAAACAAAACAACAACAAAAAAGAAAAAAAGAAACCAACCTTCACAGGAATTCTGCTTGTACTTCCTTAATTTTTTGTCCCCAAGAGAAGTGGTAAAAAGCACTTTCTGTTCAGTTTTTTCTTCTGACCAAGAAGTAACATCACTGTCCTCTTCTAATCTAGCCTCACTAGAACTTGGAGTTGGGAAAGTCACCCCCACGTCACGGGTGTGTTTTTTGGCACCATTCACAATCTCCAAGGTACCTGAGGGGAAAGATTGCAAATGTCTCTAGGAGCATCCTTGAGACTTAGTTGACAGGTTTACTCAAGTCAATAGGTGAACCATTTTCAATGATTCAAAGACATGCTGCCTTTTAGGACATGGGGAGGAGAGCAAGAACAAGAGAAGGAAGTTAGAGAGATGGAGAGAGGTACAGTAAGAGAGGGAAGGAAGGAGAGGGAGAAAGAAAGGGTTTTAATCTCTAAGTCAGTTTAGAGAATGACTGCTATTTCCCATTCCTGTTCTCCATTTAGTCTATTCACAAACCCGTGATTCCAGAGAATTACTTTTACACATTCAGGCAATTCTCTTCCCTCTCTTATTTTTTAAAAAATGCATGCAGTAGATGTGATCAAAAAAATATGGTGAATCCTGCTGCCAAATGCCATCCAACAGAAAGGCAGGGATCTTCCATTTCGGAAGCAGCAAATGGCATGTTGAACTGTGGTAACAGTGTGTGAGAAGTTTCAACTTGCCCAGTGCAGTCAGTTGGGCATGAGCTACAGTTGAGAAAAGGTGTGCTTTAAAGTGGCTCTAAATCATGGATCACGATGCTTCTGGAATGGCAATTTTTGCCAAATAAACATTATAGTGTATGCTCATTTATCTTATTCATCACTTCTGGGACCACACAACTTAGGGCTTTTCCCCAAAATCAAAATGACCATGAAGGGTCAACATTTTGATTGATTGAGGACATCGATGCAGCCTAACAGTGCAACTAAAGACACTCTGAAAAGAGGACTTCTAGAACACTTCAGAAAATGGCAAGAACGATGGGATAAGTGTGTTTAAAGCCAGGGGAGTATTTAAACAAAAATTAATGGCATTGTGTCCTTCACTGTAATAAATTTTTAAAATGTAAACATTCACCATATTTCTGGATCATACCTTGTGTGGTATGTTGTTGTTGTTGTTAGGTGCCGTTGAGTAGGTATCTGACTCAGCGACCCTACGTACAACAGGCGAAACATTATTGTCAGTGCTTCTCTGCTGTTCATAGGGTTTTCAGTGGTGGACTGATTTTTGGGAGTGGGTTGCCGGGTCCTTCTCCCAAGCCTACAGCACCTGGTATTCCCAGGTGGTCTCCCATCTAACTACTAACCAGGCCCCACCCTGCTTAGCTTCCAAGGTCTGACAGGATCGAATACCACAGGGCTACGGCTGCAGGCTTTGTATGGTATACACTGTTCCATATCTTGATTTTTATTTTTAATTATATATTTTAGAGATCTTTTGATATTAGTACAAAGAGAGCTCCTTCATTCTATGGAGGATCTCCTTTGCTTTCTTTTGCAGTACTTAGGGGTTGAACCCAGGGCCTTGTGCATGCTGCTAGGCAAGCGCTCCACCCCTTAAGCTACACCCTCAGCCTCTTTTTTTATTTTGAGACAGGGTCTCACTAAGTTGCACAGGCTGCTCTGGCATAAACTCACAATCCTTCTGCCTCAGCCTCCTAAATTGTTGGGATTTCAGGCATGTACCATGGTGCTTGGCATTATGTAGGATTTCTTTATATGAAAGTACAATAATTTAACCATTCAGTTATTGTTATCTAACATGATTTTAATTTTCTGGTATTACAAGTAATACTTCAATGGTTAATTTTGTATTCTTGTCGTTTTGCACATATCCAAGTATATCAACATGCTAAATTCCAAAAGCAAAAATGCTAGGCCAAAATAATTTTGAAACAAACTATTAAACTGTCTTTCATAGGGGTTGTACCAACTTATACCACCACTATGAGGTTGCTCATTTCCATATACTCTTGCTGATAAACTTGTATTTTGCCAACTTATAAGTGAAAAATGGCATTTGGATATACAAGTAGTTTTAATTTTCTTTTCCCTTTATCATGAAGGAGGTTGAGCATCATATGTTTAAGAGCCATTTTTATTTCAATGGAAAAGTTTAAATTCAAGTGACTTACCTGCTTGTACACCCTTGTTTAGCATTTGTACATTTTGCTTGTTGCAAAGAGTAGAGTTCAAGCTCAAGAAACTACTCGCAGATGAAACAGAGTCAGAAGAAATAAGGTGGCTTGCCGCCTGGAAAAACAAAAAGAGATCTTGTTGTAGTTATCTATAATTGATGGCAGTTACCTAAAGGACAAACAAGACTATGAGTCCAGTCACTGTTGAGATGCAGTTGGAGGAAGCCTGTGAAGAATGTGAACGTGCTGCCTGGTACCTGTGATAGGGAGAATGTTGTAGTTGGAGAGAGCCCACGTTGTTGCAAGGTGTAAGACAAAAAGAGATTGGGTATTTTCCAAGGACTGAAACTCTGAAAAAGATGTTAGTCACACTTTAGCCTGTGGCATCTCTAGAATGAAATTTTCAGTTGACACGTGTGTAACTTTGATGCTAGACAAAGAGGTCTTGGAACAGCTAAATAAAGTGCTGAGCTGCAGAGAGTGCTGTCCAATAAGAGCAGATTTGGACACTTTTATAAAGACAAACAACAAGGAGCAGTAAGGCCCCATGAAAAGTCCTGAATGAGTAGAGTAATGCAAAACACGTCAGAGTCCCAGAAGCTTTTGAAATTATATACAGAGCAAGTACAGCAACGAAGGACAAGAGATTGAAGCTGATGGCAGAATATTGGTGGGTGACAAAAAGATCATCAACATAAAGTTGAACAAATACAGTATAAAACAGTATTTCTTAAACTTGTTCATCAGAAAAATGTCTGGAGGTGAGGGATAACCCGAAATGAATAGTAATCTCGAGGGTGGGGGTTTGGGCGTGTACAGTTTGAATAAATGCCAAGCGAATTGTTTTTTCACTTAAGCATGCTCACTTAATCATATAGAGATGAATTGAAGCCCAAGTCAGAAAAGGAAGCAGAGAAACTTATTCCAGTGCCCCCAAGAAACTTACAACAGAATCCTGGAGACAAGGAGCTATATGTTAGACATTGGGAGACAGGAAATATTTTGATCTTCAGAAAGGTAGATAAGCATTGCAAACTGGTAAGTTTAACCCTGTTGACCTGAAAAATTTAGATTTAATCACAAATCTGACAATTTACAAGCATGTGAAAATCAAAGAAAAGATCAGCAAATTTCAGCCAGGGATCAAGAAGGCAGGCAAAACAAGCCTTACCAAGTTAGGCTTGTTTTCCTTAGTTTCTTTAGCAAATACAGTCCCTTGACAGGCAGACCAAAAGAATGCATAGTAGAGTACACCTAGATTTGAACAAAATTACAAGACATCCCACGGTATGTTTGAGAGCAAGATGGAGTTATTTGAGTTAAAATGACAATATATATTGGTAGAACCATAATGTCCAACCTTACCCTAATATTATTTGAACATCGAGAGGCTTTTATTGAGCATACATCTCACAAATGACAACAAATACTAAGCACCTACTCAGTTCTAGTCACTAGGTTTGGCAAAGGCCATTCCTTCTGAGTGTTTTACATATCAATGTCTCACAGATTTGGAAAACAGGAAAATTTTTATACCATGCACTTCTAGGAGTGCCTCAATGGCTGGCAGGATCAACTAGTAACAAGAATGATGGATAAAACCAAACAAAAGGATGTTTAATAAGAATAATTGTATAGGATTTCACATTATGTGCATGGAATGGTAATATTGATGCAGTAGAGAATGCCCAAGCCAGTTTCAGATATTATCTTCCCTTTACCAGATGTCTCTCAAATCACAACCTCTTTGTGTGTTCATAACAGACAAAAAGTAGAAACTCAAATTTCCATGAACTAATGGATAAATAAAATGGGAGTATATTCATACAATGGGATATCTGGCCTTAAAAGTAATGAATACATGCTTCAGTATAGCATGAAAACATGTTAGGAAGCCAGTCACAAAAGACTATCTATGTGTGACTGCATTTATATAAAATATTCAGAATAAGCAGCACATGGTGGTACACTCCTATAAATCCAGCACTTGAGAGGCTGAGGCAGGAGGATCACTGTGAATCCCAGGCCAGCATCAGTTATGAAGTGAGACTTTCAAAAAAACCAAAAAAAGAAAGAAAGAAAGAAAAAATAAAAGAAAAATCCAGAATATGCAAATCCATAGAGACAAAAAGTAAATATTGTCTGGGATCTGGGGCATGGTTGGGTATTTGGGAAAACGAAGATTGACTAATGATGTGTACAGAATCTTTATGAGGGAGTGGTGAAAATGATGTAAAATTAGGGTGATGGTTGCACAATTCTGTGAAGAAACAAACCTACTAAACCGTACACTGTTAGTAATAAATCTTATGGCATGTGAAACATCTCAAGAAAGCTAAACCGAATGTGGTGGTGCATGCCTGTAATCCCAGCACTTGGGAGGCTAAGGTAGGAGGATCACAAGTTTGAGGCCAGCCTGGGCTACAAAGTAAGATTGTCGGAAGGAAGAAAGGAAGAAAGAAAGGAAGGAAGATAAGAGAGAGAGAGAGAGGAAAGAGAAGGAGGGAGCAAGGGAAAAAGGATAAAAAGAAAAAGGAAGTGGGGCAGGAATGAAGGAAGAAAGAGAAAGCTGCAAAAGAGAGCTGGATGCAAACTGAAACTGAAATAAATATGGCCTGGAAGGAAGGAAAGAAGGAAGGAAGGAAGGAAGGAAGGAAGGAAGGAAGGAAGGAAGGAAAAGAAGAAAGGAAATGAAAAACAAACCTTTAATTTCAATTTTCATGTATTTAAAAATTACAGTTGTTAAGTTCTGTTTTTACTGTATTGTGGTTAGAGAATATGAGCTTTCTTATAAAATTTCTGCTTTTAGGATTTACCAACATTTTGTCTAATGTGCAATTAATTTTTGTAAATATTCGCATAGGTATTTGGAACTGAGATATTATGTTTTGAGAATTAAGTTTTATATGGAAATTTTAAATCAAGCTTCTTAATAGTTATTAAACTCTTCTATATCTTTCCTCATTTATATGTCAAAATATAAGAACAGCATATTAATGTATTCCACTTTTATTTTACTTCTGTTACATTCTATATTTTAATTACGTTTGGATGAATGAACGAATGAATCCATTCCGGTTGAAAGCAGAACAAAGTCTCTAAAAGATTCTTTCATCCCTTGGAAATTACAGGTTGGGAATATGGGAGATGCTCAAGACAAGCAGCATCTAATTAATATTTAATTAATTATTGCAGTACTGGGGAATTGAACCTTTGGGTTCACACATGCTAGGCCAGTGCTCTAAAACTGAGCTGCACCTCAGTCCCCGTTTTTGAGACAGGGTCATGCTAAATTGTGCAGGCTGCCTCTGGCTTCAAACTCACAATCCTCCGGCTTCAGCCTTCCAAGTTGGTGGGATTACAGGTGTGTGTCATCCGGCTAAGTAGCATCTGATTAAAAAAAAAAACAAAAACCCTTATTCCTATGGTATTGACATTTATATTTCTTCTCTTCTGAAAAAAACTAGAAATTATTGGCAGAGAAATGGAATTAGAAATGTTTAGGCATTCCAGGCAGGAATAAAGACTGGAAAGAAATTTGGAACTAATGTTAACTATACATACTGTTTTGCCTGTTGTAGGTAGGGTCGCTATGCGTTGAATACAGACTTAATGGCACCTCACAACAACATAGTCTATGATCCAAGAATTCCACTTCTGCAGATATATGTTAAAGAAAGTCCCACACAAGTCCATAAATGTTTACACATGGACAAAGATTGCTATGTTTTCTGGTGCTAGGGAGTTGACAGAAACTTGGGTATCTACTGCAGGGAAAGTATGCAGACTGGTAGCTACTCCATGGAGTAGTATACAGTGCTTAGAAACTTGGATTAGATGTACTTATAGTGATGGAAATAGATCCTGAAAATACTAAGTGAGCATAAGAAAAATAATAGTAAGCTGGGCGCAGTGGTGCACACCTGTAATCTCAGCAGCTCGGGGGGCAGAGGCAGGAGGATCATAAGCTCGAGACCAGAGGCAGGCTGTGTAACTTAGCGAGACCCTGCCTCAAAAAGTAAAAAAAAAAAAATGGGCTGGGGGTGCAGCTCAGTGGTCCAGCACTTGGAGAGCCCGCAAGCGCGAGGCCCTGGGTTCAACCCCCAGGACCGCAAAAAAATAAAATAAAATAAAATAAAAATAAAAGTATGCTTTTATGTAAACTGAAATACACACATGTACAAAACAAAGAGTTTTAAGAACTCATATAAACCAAAAGATATTTATAAAATAAGCCCAGTTACTTGTAGAGAGAGAGAGCTATGAGAACAGGATATGAGGACAAAATTGAAACAAAGGTCATGAACTGAGGAGCACAATTAACATAACCTTTAGCACCTAAAGTTAAAAGAAAATTCTACTGACAGTCCTGGTGGTAAACACCTATAATCCCAGCACTGGGAGGCTGAGGCAGAAGGAATGTGAGTCCAAGGTTAGCATGGGCTACATAGCAAGATGTTGTCCAAGAAAGAAGACAAAGATGAAGATGAAGAGGAGGAAAAGGAGGTGGAGCAGGAGGAGGAGGAGAAAGAAATTTTACTTCTGGAAGAATTCATTAGGACTAGTTTGGAGATTCAAACTGGTGTTTTAGGCAGAAAACTGAAACCAATGAGGGTGTTCAGGATTCACCACCTCTGCTCTCTCTCCTATAAATGTCAAATAAAAACAACTTTTATGGTTTCTTACTAGAAAATATATTTGGCAATACTCAACTCAATGGAGAAAGAACAGTCTTCCCAACAAACGGTGTTAAGACAAATGGATATGAACATGCAAAAGAATAAAGCTGTATCCATTATTTGTTATTGTTAGGTGCTGTCAAGTTGGGACTAACTCATAGCGATCCTCTTAGGGTTTTCAATGGCTAATTGTTTCGGGATTGCTTCCACAGTGGTTTGCCATGTCCTTCTGTTTTTGTGGCGCTGGGGATGGAACCTGGGTCCTCAGAGTGCAGAGTTGCACTCTATCAACTGGACTAAACCCCAGCCCATCTCTCATATACAGAAATTAATTGAAACATGATCTCATAAGTAAATGGAAGAGCTAAAACTATAAACCTCTTACAAGAAAATAAAGGAATAAAAAACTTTGTGACATTTGGTTAGACATAAATACAAATAGAATACAGAAATTCAACCAAGAGGTCTGAAATAAATCCTCACACATATAGTCAAAAATAACTTTGGCAAGGGTGCCAAGACCACTCAATGGAGAAAGCAGTCTTGTCTTTTCAACAAATAGTACTGATAAAACTGGAAAACCACATGCAAAAGAATCAAGTTGGACTTCTCTCTTATTACACCATATATAAAAATGAACTAAAATGGACTAAAGACCTAAACATATGAGCCAAAACCATAAAACTCTGAAGAAAACAGAAAAATCTTCATGGCATTGAACTTGGCAAAAGATATGACACCAAAAGCACAAGCAACAGAAGTAAAAATAGACAAATGAGACATCAAACTTGTACATCAGGAGACACAACAGAGAGAAGGCCACATATGGAATGGGAGAGAATATTTGAAAATCATGTATCTGATAACGGGTTAGTATCAGAATATATAAAGAACTCTTACAATTGAACAACAAAAATCAAGTAAAACTGGGCAAAAGACTTGAATAGATAATTTTCCAAAGTAGATACACACCTGGCCATCAAACCTGAAAAGATGTTCCAATAAATCATCAGAGAAATTAAAATAGAAACCACAGTCAGGTATCACCTCATACTCATTATGATGGCATTTAAAAGACAGAAAGTAACATTGGTGGCATTATAAAATGGTACAATTGCTATGGAAAACAGTATTGAGTTTCCTCAAAAAGTTAAAAAATAGAACTAGCATACCATCCAGCAATTTTTCTTTTGGGTATATATCCAAAGAGATGAAAGAAAGGTCTCAAATTATATTTATACACTCATGTTCATAGTAGCACTATTCACATAGCCAAGAGGTAGAAGTAAATGAAATGTCCACAAATAGATGGACAACCAAAATACAATGTGTGATAAAAAATATGGTGCATATTTAAAGGAAAATGTTTATTACAGTGAACACATTGCCATAAATCTCCCTCAAAATACTCTCTGACTTCGAACACACTTATTCCATCATTCTTGCCACTGCAGTTCTGGAAGTCCTCTTTCATGTCTTTAGTTTCGCCCTTCATCATGAAAATACTCTGTGGCATTATCAATCCTGGCGTGGCAATTTTTGTCAGATAAACATTATGGTTTGTCCTCATCCACCTTATTTACCAGATCTGGCACCAAGTGACTTCTGGCTCTTCCCCAAAGTCAAAATAACCATGAAAAGTAAACATTTTGAATTGATTCAGGACACTGATGCAACCATGACAGCACAATTGAAGATATTCATGAAAGAGGACTTCAAGAACTGCTTTAGAAAGTGGCAAGAATGACAAGTGTGTTCAAAAACAGGGAGAGTTCTCTGAGGAATATTAATGGCAAAGTGTCTTTTCTTTCTTGTGGTATTTGGGGCCTAAACCTAGAGCCTCAAACATATTTTGCAAATGCTTTACCACCAGGCTGCACCTCTTTGCCATTTTTTATTTATTTTTTCAGATAGGATCTTGCTCAGTTACAAAAGCTGCTTCTAGCCTTGAACTTGCAATCCTCTTATCTCAGCCTCCCATGTTGCTGGGATTACAGGCATGACACACTGCGCCTGGTGGCAATGTGTCTTTTATTTTAACAACTATTTAAAAATTTAACATTTACTCTATTTTTGAATCACATCTCATATGGTACCTATACAATGGGATATTATTCAGACTTTAAAGGGAAAGAAATCCTGTCACACTCTCATAACATGGGTGAAACTTGAGGATGCTATGCTAAATCAAATAAGTCAGTCACAGAAAGATGAACGCTGTATGATTCTACTCATATGAGTATCCACAGTAGTCAAATTCATAGAAATGAAAAGTAGATTGGTGGTTACCAGGGGCTGGAGTGAGATGGAAAAAGGAAGTCATTGCTCAATGGGTGCAAAGTAAGATGAGAAAGTTCTGGAGATGTGATTCACAACAATGTGAATATATTTAACGCTACTGACCTATACACTTAAAAAATGATTAAGATGGTAAACTTTATATTATGTGGTTAAAGTTACAATAAAAAATCTATAATCAGGAGGTTTAGGCAGGAGGATCATTTGGCCTCAGGAGTTCAAGGCAAGCCTGGGCAACATACTAAGATCTCCTTGCCAAGGAAAAAAAAAAAAAAAAAAAAAAAAAAAAAAAAAAAAAAAAAAAAAAAAAGCCATCTCTTTTCTCAGTTTAAATTGGAATTTAGTATAATAAACATTTAGTTAATAAACATGCCAAAATGGGAAAAATATGAAAATGAGAAAGTTTAAACCAAACATATTGTCGTAACAATGACACTATGTGGAATCAATTTGCTTCAAAAGAGAGATTCTCATATTGGAAAAAGGGTTATGTTCAACTAGATGCTATTTACACTTTAGCTAAGTGACTCAGAAAAGCTAGAAGCTAAAGGATGGGTAAAGTGCAATTTTGCAATTGCAAATTTTTAAAAAAATGAATTTCATAAAAGAAGATTCATAGGCAAAAAGTATTAAAAATGGAAAATAAAACTTGCCTTATATAACTTCTGGTACAATTCACAGTAAATACGTGTCACTAATATTTATGTGCCAGACCTAAAAGAAAAAATATAAGCGAGGAATGGTGGCACATCCTTGTAATCCCAGCATTTGAGAGGCTAAGACAGGAGGATCGTAAGTTTGAGGCCAGCCTGAGCTACATTTTAAGAGCCTGACTCAAAAAAGACAAAATGAAACTAAACCATACATATGCTTCAATAACTAAAAGATGCATTAACCTTGAAATATACTTTTTGAAGTTCTTAATAGATCAAGGAAACCAATATTCATAAAAACATAATTAATACAAATTAATAAAGATAATGTAACTGATGCAGTTGGAATGTATAGGGGTCCCAACACCTAACCTAAGGTCTGTTGGGGAACCAGGCCGCACAGAAGGAGGTGAACCAGCAAAGCTTCATCTATATTTATAGCTACTTTCTATCACTCACATTACTGCCTGAGCACTTCCTGGTCCATGGAAAAATTGTCTTCCTTGAAACCAGTTCCTGGTGCCAAAAAGGTTGAAGACAACTGCTCTACATGGAAACACTACCTCAATTATAATATCCATGGGATACTTTTTCATATATTAAGCTACAAGGAAAACCGCTACACTTAAAACAGAAGTAGAAGTATAGACTATGATTATAGTACATTAAAATAATTAATAAGTAGTAACAGTAAATCAAACCTTATAGAAATAAAAAATTCTCTCCTAAACTCCTCTTGGATTAAGCAGGAAATCCAAAGCTATAATAATAGAATATCTACAAAGTATAAAGCCAATAAAATACTATAAGTCAAAATCTACTGGATATATATACCTAGTTTCTGCTTGGTAGTTTGTTGTTGTTAGGTGCTGTTGAGTCAGGTTCAACTCATAGTGACCCTATGTACAACAAAACAAAATACTACCCAATACTATCATGCCTGGCAATATGTCAGTGCTTCTCTGCTATGATTTTCAATGGCTGGTCCAAGAGTGAGCTGCTAGGTCCTTCTCACAAGCCTACAGCACATGGTAGTTTACAGAGTTGCATAAAGCACTGTTCCTATCTTTATAACAATGGCAACCATGACAACATCATACAAACCACACTTTATGGCTTTTCTTGAAGTTAGCAGAGAGTAGAGGTCTGAGGGCAATTTTATACCAAAATCTAAGGAGACTGGTACCTGAAGGGACTCATGACAAACAACCACTAAAGTAACTGGAGGGGAAACAATCAGATACAAGGCAGAAGTGTGGGGACTCCAAGTGGTTGAGGCCAAGTGTGCACTGGTGTAGCCTTAGAGGCTACAGGGAGTTTGCACCCTCTTGGAGGCTATTTTTTCCAGTACCTCAAAGAGGAAAAAGAAGTTTTAAGAAAGTGTCTCTTATGATACAGATATGGGGAAAAAGAACAGTAAATGCTATGGTAGGGACAGAAAACTCACATTGGGAGTGACTTTGGCAAAATGGTGAAGTAGGTAACTAAAGGGAGGGAGGTCCCATCTTTTCTCTAGAAACACCAAAAACCCTGGCAAAGCCCATAAAAATTAACCTTATCAGGACTATGAAAGGTAGTCAAAAGGTTAGAGCAACCAAGGAAACACTTTACCAGGAAAAGGATCATCTACAGAATGTGGGAGAATTTGTAGCATTTTAACTTATCCTTGTGCCATACTTTCCCCAACATAGTGGTCTTGAAGATGGAAACCTGTGTATATGATGTTGGTACTGCTCCCAAAGACAGCAGAGTACCTTGCTCCCAAAGAATTAAGTTTGTTTTGACTTGCATGCAGGGCTTCAAACCTGGGAAAAACTGGATTCAGGTCTGGGTGCAAGTTAAATGTTAAAATTTAGAGGCTTCAGGCTTAAAATTTTAATCCTATGTATAGATAGATGAACAAAGTTTTTTCAATTTAAACAAATTTTTAATGTTAATAATACAAAAATATTAAAAGTTGAACTCAAATCCATTTTCAGTGGATTAAAGTTTAGCAAAAATTTTGAAAATGCTTGAACCACAACAGGTTCAAGGCTTGGGTTTGGATTTGGTATGAAGCCCTGCAATCTATACATAGCATTTAAACCTGAACCTTCTAAATTTTAACACATCGATCCCACACCCAAACCTGAACCCATTTTTCTGTGGGTTTGAAGTCCTGTTTGTATGAGTATGTCCTGAGGACTGATACGGGAGCCCTGTCTTTGTTTTACCTCTTAGAGCTCTTTCAGAGTGAAGTTGCTTTTCAGAGGATAGATGGTCCTTGAAAATGATGGACACAGGAGAAAAAGGCAGTGAGAATCTTTGGGGAATTAACAGCTTTGAAAATCCCATGTACACAGAAACTGGAAAGTAAGTGCATGTACAGAGGAAGATGCAGGCACATAAAGACCTGAGAAGACTGCAGACTTTTACCCATTGGCTGATCATTAGGACCAATGTAAGTGGGACATGAGGCTAGACCTAAGTAAGTTTGTTTTTTATTGACTCCAGGCATTTAAGCCCCCAAGCACCTGTCAGGCTGCCATACTGTGGGGGCTTGCATATTGCTGTGATGCAGAGTCACCCATGGTGGACAGGTTTCAGCTGAGCTTCCAGACTGAGACATACTAAGAAGGATGTGGCTAACTTACTCCTGAAACAATTAGCTATTGAAAACCCTATGAATAGCAGAGAAAAACTGTCAGATATATTGCTGGAAAATTAGCCTCCCAGGTTGGAATGCACTCAAATGAAGACTGGGAAAGTGTTGCTTCCTCAAAGTTGAGTCAATCTTAATGATGGGAATGGAGTAAAGCTCCAGGGATCTCCATTTGTTGTTGGGGCACAACTCAAAATGAGAAAGAACAACCATAAACATCCATCAATAATTGTAACATGGAATGTACATAGTATGAATCTAGGAAAATTACAAAACATCAAAAGGGAAATAGAGTGCATAAGCATTGACATTCTAGGAATCAGTGAGATAAAATGGACTAGGACGGGCCAATTTGAATCAGAGAATCAGATGGTCTACTATGCATGGAATAACAGTTTAAAGAGAAATGAGGATGTGTTCATCATCCAAAAAACATCTCAAGATGTATCCTGAAGTACAATACTGTCAGTGATAGAATAATATCCAGATGACTAAAAGGAAGGCCAGTTAATATGACTGTTACTCAAATTTATGAAACAACCACTAAGGTCACAAGTGAAAAAGAAAGCAAAGGCTATTAAAAAAAAAAAAACAGGAAAAAAAAATTAAATGTGGAAAAACAGCTAAAGTAAAAGGAAGACATGACAAAGTTAAAGAACTAAACAGAAGTTTTCAAAGGGCACCTTGAGAAGACAAAATCAAATATTATAATGGCATGTGCAAAGAGCTGGAGTTAGAAAACCAAAAGGGGAAGAATATGCTCTGTTTTTCTCAAGCTTAAAGAATTGAAGAAAAAACTCAAGCCTTGAGTGGCAACAGTGAAGAATTCTACAAGGAAAATATTTAATGACACAGGAAACATCAAAAGAAGATGGAAAGAATACACAAAGTCATTATACAAAAAAGAACTGGTGGATGACCAACCATTTCAAGAGGGTGAATATGGTCAGGAACTAAAAGTACTGGAGGAAAAGGTGGAAGCTGCCTTGAAGCAACTGGAGAAACACCACACTCCAGGAACTGATGGAATACCAATAGAAATAATTCAACAAACATGTGCAGCACTGGAGGTGCTCACTTGTTTACGCAAAGAGATTTGGAAAATAGTTACCTGGCCAACTGAGTGTAAGGGATCCATATTTGTGCTTATTCCCAAGAAAGGGGATCCAACTGAATGTGGAAATTATCAAATGGTACCATTAATTTTTCATGCAAGTAAAATTTTGTTAAGAATCATTCAAAAGTGACTGCAGCAGTATATTGACAGGGAGCTGCCAAAAAATCAAGCTGGATTCAGAAGGCATGGAATCAGGGACATCACTGCCGATTCAGATGGATATTAGCCAAAAGTAGAGAATAGCAGAAAGATGTCTATGTTTTATTGACTATGCAAAGACATTTGACTGTGTAGATCACAACAAATTATGGATAACATTGTGAAGAACAGGAATACCAAAGTACTTAATTGTACTCATGAGGAATCTATACATGGACCAGGAGGCGGTGGTTCAAACAGAACAAGGAAACACTGCCTGGTTTAAAGTTAAGAGAGGTGTGGGTCTTGGCTGTATCCTTTCACTGTACCTCTTCACTCTCTATGCTAAGCAAATAACCCAAGAATCTGGACTTTATGAAGAACATGGCATCAAGATTGGAGGAAGACTCATTAACAACCTGTGTTATGTAAGTGACACAACTCCGCTTGTTGAAAGTGGAGGATTTAAAACATTTACTTATGAAGATCAAAGATTATAGCCTTCAACATGGGTTACGACTAAACCTCAACAAAACAAAAATCCTTACGACTGGGTCAGCACACAACTTCACAATAAATGGAGAAAAGATTGAGGCTGTCCAAGATTTTGCTTTGCTTGGCTCTATAATCAACACCCATGGAAGCAGCAGTCAAAAAATCAAGACGCATTGCTCTAGGAAAAGCTGTGGCAAAAGATCTCTTTAGAGTATTGAAAAGCAAAGATGTCACATTGAAGACGAAGGTGCGTCTGACTCGTGCCATGGTATTTTCAGTCTTATAATATGGTTGTGAAAGCTGGACAGTGAATAAGGCAGACAGGAGAATTGATGCTTTTGAATTATGGTGCATGAGACGAATATTAAATATAATATGTACTGCCAAAAGAACAGATCTGTCCTAGAAGTGCAACCAGAATGCCCCTTGGAAGAAATGAGGTCTAGAGTGCATCTTATATATTTTGGCCATGTTATCAGGAGGGACCAATCCCTGGAAAAGGACATTGTGTTTTGGGAGAGTGGTGAGGTCAAAGAGAAAAAGAAAGACCTTCAACTAGGTGGACTGACACAGTGTGTGCAACAAGGGGCTTAAACATGAAAAAGATCACATGCCTGGCCCAGGGTCAGGGAGTGTTTCCTTCTGTTGTACCTATCGAGTAGGACTCAATGTGACGGCACCTAACAACAACCACAACCACAACCACAACCACAATAGGCATTTAAGGAGATATCTGTCAAACCAAGTTTCTACTGAGGTAAGGGAACAGAGACATCAGAATCCAATAAGAAATACAGTCTTTACAAAAGCAGTGAAAAATAAACAGTTAACAACCTTCATTCACAACAAACAGTAACTACTGACCCTAGGGAAGGGGAGAATAATGTGACATCTAGAGTTAAAACATTTTTGTACTCAAAATATCAAGTTTTCGAAAAAAAATTATGAAGCATGACAAGAAAAATGGCCCCTTATTAGTGAGAGGGCAGTAGTAATGGAGTGAATAGCAATTGCCCCTGAGGAAGCAGATATTGAACTTTCTAGACAAAGTTTAAATCAATTATTTTATTATTACTGTTATTATTATTATTACTTGTTTTTTTTGAGACATGGTCTGAATATATAGCCCAGGCTGGCCTTGGACTCAGTAAATAGCCCAAGTAGTTCTCAATTCACGATCCTCTTGCCTCAGCCTCCCTAGTACTAGGATTACAGAGGTCCCTCACCATGTCCAGCTTTTAACTGTATTAATAATGCTCAAAAAGCTACAGGAAATGATGGACAAAGAACAAAAAGAAACATGAGAACAATGTATCAACAAAATAGAGAATACCAATAAATATAAATAAAAAGGAATTAAATTGAAATTATGAAGCTCATACTACAGAGATACCCACATTTACTGCAGCACTATTCACAACAGCCAAATTATGGAACCAGCATAGATGCCCATCAATGGATGAATGGATAATGAAAATGAGGGATATATCCACAATGGAGTTTTACTCAGCCATAAAAAGAATGATATTATGCCATTTGTAGGAAAATGGATGGAACTGGAAATCATCATACTAAGCAAAATAAGCCAGACTTAGCAGACAAATGTCACATTTTCACCCATAAATGGAAGGTGGGGGGAGGAAGACTTGAAATTAAAAGGGGAAATTGTAAAGCTATAGAGGAGAAAAGGGTAAAGGCAGTGGAAGAGGATAATAATGTGATGAATATGATCAAAGCGCGCATACACACACACACATACATCACAAAACCTCTTACATTGTACAATATGTATACACTAATTAAAAAGGAAATTATGAAGCTTAAAAGTATAACTGAAATGAAAAATTCACTAGAGCAGCTTAATAGCAGATTTGATCACATAGATGAATTATATTAGTGAACATGAATTAGGTGAGATGAGATCATCTAATCTAAGGACTGAAAGTAAACAAATGGAATCAAAGAAACTTATAGGACACCAACTAGCTTACCTAAAAAAGTGCATTTTATGAGTGCCAGAACAAGAGAAAGACAGAATATTTGAAAAAATAATGTCTGGAAACCCCAAATTTCATAAAATACACAAACCTAAACATCTAAGTAGTTCAATTAAGTCCTAGTAGGATAAACTCAAAGAGATCAATACTAAGAAAGACACATTATAATTAAAGTATCAAAAACCAAAGATAGAGATTGTCAAAAGCAATTAGGGTAAAATCAAAGAGACTCAAAAAAATAGAAGGGATCCTCTGTAACAACTGCCAACTTCTAATCAAACACCATGGAGGACAGAAAATACCATAAAGTAAAAAAAACTATGAGCCAGGCACAGTGGCTTGGGAGGCTAAGGTGAGAAAACTGCTTGAGCCCAGGAGTTTGAGAGCAACGTGGCAACACAGTGAGGTAGCCTCTTTAAAAGAAAAGAAAAAGAATAGAAAAAGCAAACCCATCTCTGAGGCAGGATGGAAAGACAGACAAAAACTAAGGGAAAATGGCAAGGGAAAGAAGCCTCTCACTCTGGAATCTTGGTTACATCTTCCAGCGATTGAAAGTGAACAACTTTAACACAACTACAAGATCAGTGAAGACTGCCTACACAGAGGCCATGCTTGTTTTCCTAAGAGGTCTCAAACAAGAGTGTTATAAACAACAAATAGACTATGCTTACTTAGAGCCAGAATGTTTATGACCTTTGAATTTAACCTTATTAGCACTCCTCTTCCATTCCTAAACCTACACAGTGTACTTCATAAAAATCACAATTTTGTTTACAAAAGGAAATTTGTTAAGACATAATTAGCAGTTAAACTAGCTCATATTATTTTTTCTTATTCTAAATTTTTTGACTTAATTTTTCAACCTTGTTTCATCTTTCAACCTAGTTGTAATTTAGGAAAAGCCCCGAAACACACACATACACAAACCCTGCTAAGACACTCAGTTGCAATTCTTTCTTGAGAGGCCTGTAACCATATCTTGTTGTTGTTGTTAGGTGCCATCGAGTCGGTATCCGACTCATAGTGACCCTCATAGGGTTTTCAATGGCTGACAGTTTCAGGATGGCCTTGGGAGTGGATTGCCAGGCCCTTCTCCCATTTTTTGTGGTGCTGGGAATGGAACTCAGGACCTCAGAGACTGCAGCGCAGCCCTCTACCAACTGAGCTAAATCCCAGCCCCCCATCCATATCTTAGATGTGTATTATTATTTGTTTCTTTGATTTTTCTCTCTCTCCAAATGCCCGTGCTTAAAGTGTGTACTCTCTCTTATCTATAGTTAATAAACTCACTAACTTTGTTTTTCTCTCTAACTTCTCCTGAAATTCTTTTCTGTGACACTTGAGTGAAGGTCTCTAAGAGGAGAAATTCCTCAGGTTGCAGGGAGAAGTACCAGACTGTGTCTCCCACTGCTGCTGACATCTCCAGTAGAACTTTCTTTTAAGAATGAAGGAGATATTAAGACACACCCATATATACGCAAGTAGATGAGACTCGTTACCAGTACTCCTACCCTGTAAGAAATAGTAAAGGATGCTGGGAGTGATGGTGCACACCTTTAATCCAAGCACTTGGGAGTCTGAGGCAGGAGGATGGAGTTCCAGTCCAGCCTGGGCCACAAGTCCCAAGCCAGTTTACACATAGAAAGATCCAATAACATGAAGTTACATTAAAAAATAACACGTCTAAAGCCGGGAATGGTGGCACACGCCTGTAATCCCAGCGGCTTGGGAGGCGGAGGCAGGACAATCGCAAGTTTGAGACCTGAGGCAGTCCGCGTAGTTTAGCGAGACCCTGTCTCAAAAAAAAAGTAAAAAATGGGCTGAGGGTGCAGCTCACTGGTCCAGCACTTGCAGAGCATGCAAGCACAAGGCCCTGGGTTCAACCCCCAGTACCAGAAACAAAACCGAAAACAAAACAAAACAAAACAACCCACAAAAAAAGTCCAAAAGCAATCACACAGGTAAATTTAAAAATCAAATTATTGTATTTCTGGTTTATAACTTTTCCCTTATTCCTATATGATTTAAAATACAAATGTATAAAATAATTATAAATCTATGCTAATGAATATAAAATGAAAATGTAATCTCTGATTATATAGGGACACAGAGTTTTTTCTACTGAAGCTAGGTTGGCATTATCTGATATTATTTGATATGCTTAAGATATTAATTGTAATCTTCAAGGTAACCACTAATAACTAAAAAATATAAAGAAAAGGAATTATGAAAGGAATCAAAATAGTCTATTAAAAATCAATTAGTCACAAAAGGCAGTAATTGAGGAACCAAGAAACAAAAAATATGAAACATAAAGAAAAGTGTGAAATAAGTCCTTTCCTATGAATAATTAAGTAAATGGATTATACTCTCCAATTAAAAGACAGATGACAAAATGGATCACAAAAAATGACCATTTACATAGTATCACTTTATTTCCAAAGATACAAAGACTTTGAAAGTAAAAGGATAAAGCTGCTGGTGGTGGCACACACCAATAATCCCAGTACTTGGGAAGGTGAGGCAGGAGGATTAATGCAAGTCCAAGGTCAGCTGAATTTGAGGCCAGCCTGGGCTACACAGTAAGACTCTGTTTTAATCAATCATCTACCAATGGATAGAAAAAGGTATTCTACATCACAGTAACTTAAGAAGAGCCAAAGCTAGGGCAGTAATTTTAACAACAGAAAAAATCGATTTTAAGTTAAATATGGTTAAAAAAGACAACAAAAGGGAATTTATGCTGATATAAAGACCAATCCATGAGGATAGAACACTTACGAAAATACATACACCTAACAATACAACCTTAAAATACAGAGGGTGCCAAAATATGTATATACATTTTAAGAAAGGAAAAAATATATTAAAATTGTAATAATACATACCAGTAATACAAGGTGAATACAAGTCATGTTTGACTTCTGCAATTATAAGAGGTGCTCAAAATGGTTACCACAGCAGAAGCAGGTCTTGCTGCCGTGTAAGGCCTCTCAAATCTTCCTTTGTGTATCTCACACACAGTACTATGGGTCTCAAACTTACCATAAATGCATGCAATTGTTAAGCATGCTGAAGACTCTGTTGTGTACTCATGCACCCACTGTTGTACATCTACAATGGTCTTGAATTTTAAATGCCATTTTAAAATGGTTGCACTCCTTGAATGACAACTGTGCTTCCTCCATTTTCCTTGACTGTCCTGCTTCTTGTATGGTGGTGCTAGCATTCAATTGATTAATGCCATCTTTTGAGTGAACGTCATACTACACATTTCTACCATACTTTAATTCAACTTCTAAAAGATGTTATTTATTAAAATGTGAATTTTATTTTATTTTTTTTTTTTGTGGTACTGGGGGTTGAACCCAGGGCCTTGTGCTTGCATGCTCTGCAAGTGCTGGACCACTGAGCTGCACCCCCAGCCCACTTTTTAATTTTTTTTGAAACAGGGTCTCGCTAAATTACACAGACTGCCACAGGTCTCGAATTTGCGATTCTCTCGCCTCCGCCTCCCGAGATGTTGGGATTACAGGCATGTGCAAATGCGCCCGGCTTAAAATGTGAATATTTTTTGATACCCCTGACATACAAAACAAAAATGACTGAACTGAATGGGGAAATACTTTCACAATAATAGTTGGAGATCTCAGTATCCCACTTTCAATATGGATAGAAAAATTAGAGAGAAGACCAATGGAGAACTTGACCAACACTGTAAGCTAATTAGACCTAATAAAAATGCATAATACTCAAACCAGTAAGAATGGAATGCACATTATTCTCCACTGAGGAAAGACCACATGGTAGCCCATAAAATATGGCACAAAACATTTGAAAGGACTGAAATAGTACAAAGTTTATCTCTGATTACAATAAAATGAGAACAAATTGATAAAAGAAAAGCTAGGAAGTTATTAACATGTGGAAATTAAACAGCAATAATCTTACACAACAATTGGTCAAAGAAGAAATCACAGGGGAAATTAGTAAATTCTTTGAGATGAATGAAAAACAAAAGAAAAACATAGCAAAACTTCCAAGATGCAGTGAATACAAAGCTTAGAAAGAAATTTCTATCTGCAAAAGCAGTGCTTAGAAAGGAACAATTGTGAGCTGGGCATGGTGGCGCATGCCTGTAATCTCAGCAACTCGGGAGGCAGAGGCAGTAGGATCCCAAGTTTGAAACCAGAGGCAGTCTGTGTAATTTAGTGAGACTCTGTCTCAAAAGGTAAAAAAATGGGCTGGGGGTGCAACTCAGTGGTATAGCACTTGCAAATCAAACAAATGCAAGGCCCTGGTTCAACCCTCCAGTACCGGGAGCGGGGGGCCGGGGGGGGGGGAAGGAATAATTGTAAATGCCTACCTTAAAAAGAATAATCTCAAATCAATAATCTAACTTTAAACCATGAAGAATTTTAAAAGAGCAAATTAAATCCATAGCAAATAGAGGAAATAATGAAGATTATAGTGGAAACAAATGAAACAGACTACAAAAATGGACAAATTCCAAGAAACACAGAATATAAAAATTGACTTAAGAAACAGAAAAATCTAAACATATTTATAACAAAAGACTGAATCAGTTATAAGAACATTTAAGGAATTAGCACCAATCATCATTCTTTCCCCAAATCATCATCAAGAGAAAAAAGGAACAACTAACCCATTCCACGGGCCACTATTACACTAACAAAGACAAAATGATGAGAAAACTACAAACTAATATTCTTTATGAATATGGATGTCAAAGGAAAATTCTAGCAAACCAAATCCAGCAACATATGAAAAGGATTATATGGCATAAGCAAGTGCCATTATCCCAGGAATGCAAGGTTGGTTCAATATATGATTATCAATAAATGTACATTATATTAACAGAAAAATGGGAGGAGGCCAAAAGATTAGCTCAACAGATGCCAAAACATTTGGCAAAACCAAATCCCTTTCATAATAAAAAACTCATGAAAATGGGAAAAGGGAACTTCCTCAGCATGACAAAAGTCGTATGTGAAAAATCCACAACTAAGATAATTCTCAATAGTGAAAGCTGGAAAGTGCTCCTCTTAAGATCACAAACAAGGATGCCTGCCTGCTTTTACCACTTCTACTCAATATTCTACTGGAAGTTATGGCTAGAATGATTGGGAAAGAAAAATAAAAAGCATTTAAATTAGAAAGGAAGAAAGTAAGACTATTTCTATTTGCAGATGACATGATCTTATATGTAGAAAATCCTAAAGAATCCACAAAAAAATTGTGAGTTAATAAATCAATTCAGCAAAGTTTGAGGACACAAAATCAATATGAGAAAATTAATTATGTATGTGTATATTAGCAACAAATAATCCTAAAATGAAATTATGAAAGCAATTGTACTTATAAACAGCACTAGAAAGAGTATTTACTGAATATTTCATATGGCATCTCAAGAGACCTTGAATAGCCAAAACAATCTTGAAAATGGAACACTTCCTCCTTTTAAAACCTATTACAAAGATACAGCAAATCAATATAGTGTGGTACTGGGATAAAGACAAATAGATTAATGGAACAGAGTCCAGATACAGATATGCATATGGTCACATGATTGTTGAGGAGGGTGCCAAGAAACATTCAATGGGGAAAAACTCAGTCTTTTTCAACAAATGTTGGTGTAAAAACTGGGCATTAACATGCAAATGAATGTAAGTAGCCCCCCCCCTTTTTTTTTACATGAGACACAAAACGTAACTCAAAATGGACTAAAGACCTAAGTGTAAAAGCTAGAAGAAAAAGGCAAAAAGCTTTATAAAACTAGATTTGGCAATAAATTCTTGGATATGATAGCAAAAGCATAGACAAGAAAAAAGAGATATGTTGAACTACATTAAAATTATTTTTTTGTGTGTGATACTTGGGAATTGAACCCAAGGCCTTGCACACACTTTGCAAGTGCTTTACCATTGGGCTTCACACCCCAGCCCCCTCTTTTTTTTTTTTTGAGACAGGGTCTTGCTAAGTTATGAAGGCTTCCTGTTGGCCTTGAACTTGCAATCCTCCTGCCTCAGCCTCCTTAGTCGCTGGGACTAAAGGTGTGTGCTATCAAGCCTGGTTTCAAAATTAAAAACTTCTGTATGTTAGAGGACACAATCAAGAGAGTGACTGTGCAAGAGGCAATCTACAGAATGGCAAAATGTATCTGCAGATCACTTATCTCATAAGGGGTTAATATCCTGACTATACAAGCACAAAAAAACAAATAGCCAGACTTAAAAAAGTCAAGGGACTTAAAAGCTATTTCTTCAAAGATATACAAATGGTTTATAAGAATGTAAGATGTTCAATATGGCCAATCATTGGGGAAATGTGAATCAAAACCACAACAATACTACCTCATACCAAATAGCATGGCTAGTATACACATTTTAAAAAATAAAAAAATAAGTGTTGGCAAGGATGTGTAAAACTAAACCCTTGTGCATTGCTGGTGAAAACATAAAATAGTGTAGCTGCCAACGGAAAAAGTAGGTGGAAAAACACTGGAAGAGGATTGGAGGACCGCTCATAACACTGCTGGTAGGCACATAAAATGATAGTTACTGTAGAACAGTTTGTTGCTTCCCCAATAAGCTAAATACAGAATTGCCACATGACCCAGTATTTCTGCTCCTAAGTATTTACCCAAAGGAATTGCATATAGGTGTCCGAACAAAAATTTTCATAAGAATGTTCTGTATCAGCTCACAATAGCCAGAGTGTAAATAACCTAATTGTTCACAGTTGATAAACAGATAAATAATATGTGGTATATATATGCAACAGAATATTGTGTTAGGTGCCACTGAGTCGGTATCCAGCTCATAGCAACCCTACATACAACAGGTGAAACACTATTGTCAGTGCTTCTCTGCTGTTCATAGGGTTTTCAATGGCAGATTGATATTTGGGAGCGAGTGCTGGGTCCTTCTCCCAAGCCTGCAGCATCTGGTGTTCCCAGGTGGTCTTCCATTGAAGTACTAACCAAGCCCAACCCTGCTTAGCTTCTGAGATCTGATGGGATCAGATGCCACAGTGCTACAGTTGCAGGAAATAGAATATTATATGGTAATAAAAAACAAGTAGTGATATGTGCTATGATTTGGATGAACCTTGAAAATATTAGGTCAAAGTGAAAGCAGCTTGACACAAAGGTCACATATTGTTTGTTTGTTTATGTTATTGGTAGTAGGGGTTGAACCAAGGGCCTCACACATATCTGATAAAGGGTTAACATAAGCACTCCACCACTGAGGCACACTCCAACCCCTTTTTAATTTTTATTTATTTTTTGAGACAAGGTCTCATTAAGCTGTGCAGGGTGTCTCTGACCTGGAATTGGTGATCCTCCTACTGCAGCCTCCCAAGTTGTGATTACAGGAATGTGCAAGGACACCTGGCTATATGATTCCATGTCTATGAAATGATCAGAACAGGCAAATCCACAAGAGGCAGAAAGGATTATTGGTTGCCAGGGTCTAGTGGGAGAGGGAAATGGGGAGTCATTGCTTAATGGGTATAGAGTGATGGAAAATTTCTGGAACTACATAGTGGTGATGGTAGTAAAATCCTGTATTCAATGTATTCAATGTCACTGAATTTTTTACTTCAAAATAGTCATAAATGTAAATTTTATATGGGGAGCTTTGCCACACACACAAATAACCTGACTTCTTTTCCTTATTGCTCTTAGCTGTTATTACCAATTCGTCCTTAATTAAAAAAATCATATTAATATATATAATCACTGTCATTTGACACCTACCAGAAGCTCAATTATGAGAAATACTATTTATGGTAAATTGAGCAACTTGTACTTCCTCTCCTCCAGGCTAGTGATTTCCAAATTTTTGAATCATGCAATCCTGACAAAATATTTTTGAGCACAAATTGCCAAAATAGATATTTATTTATAAATCATGTACTCATATAAAAATATACAAAAATTTAAAATTTAAAAGGTTGGATAAAATGAATATAAATTCTAGTATTTTTCTTTCCATATCTGGCAATCCCCTCCTATGAATAGCAGAGAAACACTGATAACATGAGCATGTTGGGCATGGCACAGTGTCAGAATGTTTCATTCTGTTGTACAAAGGGTCGCTATGAATCGGACTCAACTTCATGGCACCTAACAACAATAACAATCTGATGAACAGAGCACTCTCCTTGGACAGCACTTTTCTAGGTACTTTACTTTTAGGTAAAGAATGATCTGCATTTGCTGATCCCTTGAGATCTGCCTTTACTAACTCCTTAATCTAAGGAATGAAAAGACAATCGTCTTATGGCTGTTGTTACAGAATCTACCATCAGTCAGTTGTAGAGGGCTCTGTCACACCATGGTGTCTTCTTTACAAAGACAGATGAGGAAATTTTTCTTAGGTGTTCATATCTGAAATATCTGTAATGTTTTTGAGAATTTGGGTTGCTTTTATGTACTGCAATCAATCACAAAATTCTAGCAATGATTATGTGCTAGAACATGTAATGCCAAACTTGTAGCTAACTTCTAAGCAAACATCTACCAGGTGTATTTATCTCCTTTCTGGCTTCAACTCTCTGTTCATCACTCTTTTATTTAAAAAAAAAGTCATGTTGTAGCTTACTCCAGCTTCAATTTTTCTATCATCTCAATTCTTCATTTACTTTTCAAAATCCATATTATTATGTGTGTATAGCTATGTGTTTAAAAGCACCTCAAATATTTCTTGAAAGACAGGAGAAAAGAATAAAAACAAACAAAACCCAGGCAATATTGTTCAGAATAGAGGTCATTCTAAACTCAAAGCTCCCCATGTTAGGCGTATACTTTGCAGATTCTGAAGCATCTAGCAGCAAAACCCTTCATCCAAAGAGTAAGTGGTAAATGAGTGTTGATGAAAAGAATGACAACTCACAATAGCACTGTGCTACACTTTCTCACTCTTTTCCAGTTGGTAAGAAATAGTGAGGAAAGGGCAAATGGCGTTTGTTTTCACCTGTGTGCAGATATTAAGTAGGAAGTCCATTAAACAGGCAGTCACATTGCCAGATGGAATTTGTAGCCATGTACCTGGATGTGCCTCCTTCTGGTGGGCTGAGAAGTCAATTGAGGATGACCTGTACTCAATGCTTTCTTGTTGTGTTTACACCGCTTCTCAAGGTATCTCCTCTGTTGGTGAGTGACACTGCTATATAATTTAATTCGTCTGGGTGACAAACACACTCTTTCATGGCCAAAAGCTTGGATCAATCGGGCAGTGTCAATGGTGGAAATTGAGCTACTCCTTTCATGCAAAGCCACTTCTTTATCTGTTTGGGTCAATATGTCTGAGTCCACAGGAGAAGTGGTGGTGGAAAGAATGTTGGTGGGAGTATCTGTGAATAGCTCACTTTCCTCTGAGGGTCTGGAATCTGAAGAAGTGTTGCTGGCATAATTAAGATCTGGCTGCTTTTTCAGAATATATTTATCAAGTTTAATCTGCTCAATCTTAATCTGATTGGACCTCCCAGTTTGATAAGCAGAAAGCATCTTGCTTTTTTTAAGATCATCTATGCTTTTATGGCCTTTCTCTAGGTTTTTATACCGCTTCTGCTTCTGCAGTTTGCTTTTCTGCTGCTGTTGTTTACTACTCCATTCCTTAACATCTCGCTCCCCTCTGCTATCATCTTGAGTACTTTCTGAGGCTTGGAGAGAATGTGTGATGGGATTCTGAAGAAGTTTAGCCAAACGATCAAGTCGTTCCACCAAGGATAGTTCTTTCTTTTCACAGATATCAGGCGCTTTCTGTTGCTTCTGTCGCTCCTGATACTTGTTCCAGAGTTCATTCAAACTCACAGTGTGCTGAGTTGTTAGCTCTGGGGTGACCTTATGGCCCCTTTTTGGTTCATTATTAATTTGTCTTTTACTTTTTGGATGATCTCTCACCTGACTTTTAGTACTCTGTATCACTTCCTTGTCTCCCAAATTCAAATTGATGCTCAGGCTCTTTATTCTGGTATAATCCATCTTAGTTGTGTCCACATTTTGATAAGGGGAGGGAAGACAAGTGTGCTCTCTGTGTTTGTCTGAATGATGCTGAAAGAAATCTTTCCAAGAATGCCTCATGAAAACACTCCTTCCCAAAGATTCATGGCAAAAATCCTGATCACTTGATAGATGCACTGGATGATGAAAGTAGAACTTGGCTGATCTGAAGACAGAATGAGTAGTATTTTCAAATTCTGAATGACATCCAGACTCTTAAAAAGGAAAAAAAAAAAGATTTTGAAAGAATTTGCAAATATTTGCATTCCCTTTAGAAATTATATTTATACTAAGTTCTTTAGACATAGAACAATGATTGAAAGGAAGAATTTACACAAAGTTTTAGAAAATTCACAGCATGCTCAAAAGATTTTTGCCTTATGTTTAGCAATCATACTGGCATGGGTCAAAACATCTGGATTCTGGGCTAAATTCTACCATTATGTGACTTCAAGGTAGTCACTTTAGTTAACCAGGTCACAAATTTAGCTGCTATATATATTTGCTGCCTACTATGTGTTATCATATGTGCTCTCTCTTTAAAAACTTAGTCTTGCTAATAAAACTGATATAGGTATTCTCAGCTATAAAGTCTGAGACTTCATTTTCATCATCAATCACTGAATGAGTAGAATAAAACAAAACTTTTTACATATTTTAATGCCTTGCAAAAGTCCTTTTCTATAAGCCACTCCTACTTTTTTCCTTCAATTTTTTTTATTGTGGTAAAGTATATATAGCATAAAATCTATCTTCTACCTTGACTTTTTGACAATCATTCTATATCAAAAGAGGCATTTATGAATGCAATATCTTACAATCTCTATGGTTTGAATGTTTGTGTCCCCCTGAATTTCATATTAAAACTTAATCCCCAATGCAATAGTATTAAGAGGTGGGGCTTTTAGAATGTGAGAAGGTCATGAAAGCTCCACATTCATGAATGATATTAGTGCCCCATTTTCTGTCTTCTGCTATCTGAGGACATACCCCAAGTAACTCCCTGGATGGTAGGGTAAAGCAACAAAGTATCATCTTAGAATCAGAGACTGGGCCCTCATCAAACACCAAATCTGCCAGCACCTTAACCTTGGACTTCTCAGACTCCACAACAGTGAGAAATAAATTTTTGTGGTGTTCTGTTACAGCAGCAGGAATATACTCTAATTGTAAATTCTCTGAAGCCCAATTCATCTTTCTTTTGAGACCTTGGCTCCTTTTCCTGTCATCTCTCTCTTCTGTCTTCAGGTTGTGCCTCTTTATTGGATCATTTCCAAAAGCATGATAGCATCACTTAGCATCATTTAGTACAGTCTCTTTAGAAAACCCTTATCACCACCTCATGGTACTGGCCCATTTCTCTGCTCTTTGTCAGTTAAATTGTTAAAGTTGAAAATACGTATTTTCCTGTTTTTACCTCTTTCCCTACCAAAATTCTCTTTTTCAAATTCTCCTGAGTATATCCACACCACTAAACTAAAACTACTCATATCTTTATGTATAGTCAACTCAGGAGTATATTCTCATTCTGTATTCTCTGAGTAATCTCATCTCTCTGGGTGGCTTTTAGGACCATCTTCATGTCTGTAACTCTTAAATTTACATTTCAAGTTGTAAGTTCTCTCTTGAGCCCTAGATTCACATATTTACCTACATATTTGATATAGCAACTTGGATGCCACAGCCATCTCAAAATTTAAATGTCCCTAATTAAACTCTATTCTAGCTTCCTGTAGGAAATTCATACAAAACTATTAGAATATAAGAGTTCAGTAAAGTTTCAAGATAAAAAATATTTAAAAATTGGATTTTTATATACCTACAATAAACTGAAAATGAAACTAAGAAAACAATTCTAGTACAACAAATATATAAAAATGGGTATATGTAAAATACTCAAGTACATTTATGTGCACACTTAGCTCTAATTATGAGTCTGGCTATCTTCACCATACCAAATAGAAGGAAAGCTGTTCATGTAAGTTTTATGTAACTGTGTATATGCACAAATATAAACAAGCACATTATTGTAAAAAAGAAAAACAGGTGCTTATTAAAAATACACTGATTTTTTCAGAAATTATAAAATTAAATACCTACATCCACATTTTAAAAGACATTCTAATCATATTACAAAAAAATAATATGTTTAGGAATGAATTTAACAAAAGAAATGTAAAACATACTCTGAAAACTATAAAGCATTGTTATGAAATTAAAGATCTAAATAAATGAAAAACACCTCATGCTGTGGATTGAAAGACTTAACATTATTAAGACAGTAATACTCCTCAAACTGATCTATAGATTAACTAAAATCCCTATCAGAATCCCAGGTCACTTCTTTGTAGAAATTGTCGACATAATTCTAAAATTAATATGGAAGTATATGGAAGCAAGGGACCCAGAATAGCCAACATGATTCTGAAAAAATAAAACAAAATTGGAGGACTCACACTTTCCAATTTCAAAACTTACTACAAATCTATAGTAATAAAGATAGATTGGTACTGTCACAAGGATAGACATAGATTAACAGACTATTATTGAGAGTCCAGAAATAAAACTATACATCTATGGTGAATTGATCTTTGGTAAGGGTACTAATACCATTCAGTGAGGAAGGAATAACCATTTTAACAGATAGTGCTGTGAAAATTGGATACCCACATAGAAAGGAATGAAGTTGGACCCTTACCTGATACCACATATACTAATTAACTCCAAGTGGATCACTGACCTAAATGTAAAATCTAAAACTTTAATATGTTTCGAAGAAAACTGTTATGGTTTGATTATGAAATGTCCTCCATAGGCTCATGTGTAGGAATGATTGGTCTCTAGCTGGTGGAGCTATTTTGGGAGAAACTTTGTGGTTTGGGACCTAGCTGGAGGAAGTAGGTCCTTGAGGGTGGATCCTTGAGGGTATATTATCCCTAGCCCAGTCCTATAAGCAATCTCTGTTTCCTGGCCCACCACAAGTGAACTGAGCTACTCCACCACACCTTCTCTGTCATGATGGACTAAACTTCTGAAATGATGATCCGAAAGAAATACTTCCTACTTTTAAGTTGTTTTCTCAGGTATTTTGTATAGCAATGTAAAAATACCTAATATAAAAACATAGGGATAAATCTTCATGATTTTGGATTTAGCAAAGGATTCTTAGCTATGAAACTAAAAACATGAGCAATGAAAGATAAAATAGATAAATTAGACTTTATAAAAATTAAAAGCCTTTGTGCTTCAAAGAGTAGCATCAAGAAAATAAAAAGACAAACCACAGAATGGGATGAAATATTTACAAATCATGCATCTGATAAAGAGATCTGATAAAGCTAGGTCCCAAACCATTCAGACTACATAAAGAACCCTTACAACTTAGTAATAAAAAGACAACTTTATTAAAAACCAGGACAGGATCTAAAGAGACATTTCTCAAAGGAAGATACAATTGTGTGACTGGATAATGAATACATGCAAATGTGCTCAACATCTTGAAGGTACTACAAATCAAAAGTGAAATGAGGTATTACTTCACACAATCTAGGACGGCTATAATCAAAAAGGTAGTAACAAATGTTGGTAAGATTATAAAGGAAGTTAGAACCTTCACAAACTGCTGGGGGGGAATGTAAAATGGAATGGCTGCTTTGATAAACAGTTTCTCAAATGATTAATCATTGTTATCTCATGACTCAGCAATTCAACTCTTTGAGTATATGCCCAAGAGAAATGAAAAATACATGTTCACACAAAAACATGCAAATGAATGTTTATAGATGCAAAATTCATAATAGCCAAAAGGTAGAAATAACTGAAATATCTATCAATTGGCAAATCAATAAACAAAATATGGTATATATATGTGGTATATATGTGGTATAATGGAATATTATTCAGCCATTAAAATGAAGTATTGATACATGTTATAATTTAGATGAACCTTGAAAACATCAGGCTGAGTTAAAAGAAGCCAGTTTAGAAGTCCATGTACTATTAGCAGGACATGGTAGCTCATGTCTGTAATCCCAGTAACTCAGGAGGGAGAGGCAGGAGGATTGCAAGTTTGAGGCCAGAGGCAGCATGGGTAACTTAGTGAGAACTTTTCTCAAAATAAAAAGTAAAAAAGTGGGCTAGCAGCGCAGCTCAGTGGTGCAGTAGTGCATAGCATGTAAGCACAATGCCCTGGGTTCAACCCCGCAGTACTGCACATACACAAAAAAGTCCACAAATTATATGGTTCCATTTGTATAAAAGACTAGAATAGAGAAATCTATAGAGATAGAAAATGTTTGCTTGGGTCTCAGAGGAAGTAATGAGGAAATATAGGAGGTGACAGCTAAAGGGTACAGGGCTTCTTTTTGAAGGGATAAAAATATTTGCTTGCTAGTAGTAAATTAGCCTGCAGCGGTAGCCCTGTGGCATCTGATCCCGTCAGATCTCGGAAGCTAAGCAGGGTCGGGCCTGGTTAGTACCTGGATGGGAGACCGCCTGGGAACACCAGAAGCTGTAGGCTTGGGAGAAGGACCTGGCAACCCCCTCCCAAAAATCAATCTGCCATTGAAAACCCTATGAACAGCAGAGAAGCACTGACAAT